>JACVVK020000063.1:1517500-1760000 GCA_018292915.2 Batillaria attramentaria
CAAGAGTATGTCCTGTGTCAATACATTGTACCAGCTAGAATCCTCTGTGAACCAACTGTTGCTGAATACATGAGCTCTCCCCAACTGACAGCACAATGCATGAGGCCCACCTTTTCAACATACCCTGCAAAAGAAAAAATAAATAAATAAAAAGGAAAAAAAAGGAGATAAATGATAGATTGTAAATAAATAAAAAAAACCACAAAAACGCAAAATATGCATACCATACAAGAGACTCATGGGGTTGTGTTACACTTCACAACATATATGCAAGAAATGAATACCTTGGAACATAATGTGAGAGATTTAAATGTAAGGCAAATAAACAGTTTAAACTGTGGGATAACCTCTAAGGGCTACACTAGGAGACACTGAATGACTTTAGGTATTGAAAAATATTGCCACAATGACAGGAAAGGGATTTTGTTGAACTTGTGACACGGCAAAGAATTATAACACCCTGTTAATATTTTGACAAGTGTGTTGCCTTCATGAGAATGTTACACAAGTGATAGACATAAAAAAAAAGACTTAATACATAATTATGGTGACATAAAAAGGTTACGAGGAGGCTACCATATGTAATATTCCTATTACTACACACATGTATGTACACTGCACAGCAAAAAAGTATTTCCATTCTTTTGAGATCTCATTTCCATAGATGAACATGCAGCCTGTCAGTTACTGACTCTAATAACTAAATCTAAAATATATAAAAAATTGAACTGTTCAAGTTCCAGGGAAATTCAAACCTGGAAAAGTGAAACCGAAACAGGTGTATTTGGACATCTTCAGTTTCTTATGATGCACTCTATTGTAAACATATTGTGTGTGTGTTGTGTGTGTGTGTGTGTGTGTGTGTGTGTGTTGAACATCCACACTCCCCTACCCCACATGATAGTCATGAACTGGCATCAGTATAACGGTGGCTGTCCATTGGACGACGATATGGGTAGGTCTTTTAAATAAAGTTACAGTTAATGAGTTATTGTGCAATATTCTTCAGCGGCCCGTGCTACCAGTTCTACGACGCACGTACCATTCAACACGTACATTTATGCCCCTCTTTCAGAGAAATCTCGACTATGACACTTAAAAACAGACAAAACAGTGTTCAGAAGATAACCCATTCACTGAAATACTCAAATCTGCTCTAATTGTGGCAAAATTATAAATAAGCATACCTTGCGGAAAACAACTTTCTATATTTCTCATCAAAACAGGAAGTAAACTAAACTGCCAATCAAAATGCAGGTTAGTCTTGGTTTGCCGCAAGAAGAATAGAGAAGAAATTTAGGCTAGAGTCAGCCATATCTGGCCAAAGGGGGATTCCCCTAAGGCCAGTTACTCTCGAAGCAACAAACTGCAGCTGGCGAAGTTTCCAGCAATAAACTTCTGATGTAACCAAACAACGAAGAGATCACAGCATACGTGGGATGCTCTTGTCTAAACTCCGCACACGAACATCAGAATGAATCCCGATGAACTTTTCAAACGCTTTTTCGGGTCGTCACCATTATTCCCAGAGTTTAGATACAGAGGATATGGGTAAGTCCGGTACATGTATGCAATTCAGTCTTCAAGGTTGTGCTGTCACTCTGACCATGATAAGGGATCGATAAGAGATCACAGATTGTTAAAGAAACAAATTCAAAGCAGTATGTGTATTCACTGGTATAGAAAGGGGAGGGTGAGGGGCATTGATTCTCAGGTATCATATCTGTACCAATCTGGTCACTGTAAAACGTTTCAAGTTGCGATTTCAAGATCTGTATGAGGATTGACGAACATTTTTGTCTCTGTCAGCCACAGTAATGATGATACCAGTGACCAGTGGTCACATGGAGACCATCAGCGAGAGGACATTTTTGGTGACTGGCACCAGGAATTTCAGAAACACATGGAGGATGTGGATCGTCAGATGAGGGAAGTCTTCAGAATCTTTCGTATTGCTGATATTCCCTCAAGTAAGTGCAACGTGTTAGTTGGATATTTTCTCCATGGCATAGGAGTCTTAACTCTTATGGTCATATGTGTGCATGCCATAAGTACAACCTGTACTTATTAATGTTCTTTTGGTTGTATACACATGTATTCTGATAGGTCACTTTGGCAAAACTTGCAGTTCCAGCATTGCCAGATGGCTCACAGGATCGTGCCACTGAGAGGAATCCTCGTGACTTCATGCTGAAAGATGGCCACAAGGACAACATCATCAGACCTCCTGCAGCAGGTGAACCAGAGTCACCAGTGACCATCGTGCCTTCACACGAGGAAGATGAACTCTCTGCACTAGTATGTATACAGAGTTCTTCATGCTCATATGGTAGATGTATGCATTGTGCACTGCAGAGGATTGCTCTCACAGGCATGATCCTACTTTTCTTGTGTTCTGCAAACTGGATATGTGAACATATAACCCAGTTTGACACAGGACCCCCAGAGAAGTTTGCCCACCAGTCCAACCAGATGTATAGAGCTGGTAAAATGGGGAACCAGTGGTACTGCTGATCTTTAAAGCACTCAAGTCAAAGCAGTGATTCGATTGCTGGGGATATCACATCAGGGTTACCAAGCACGCATACCCAGATTTGGGGGAATGTTGGCACAGCCAGTTTGCAGAGTAAGACAGTGGTAATTAATCTGGGGGGGGGGGGGGGGGGGGGGGGGGGATTGCTCGTGCATGCTGAGGTTGGCTCACTTGGTAGTATTAATGTTGACATCAGATTCTTGAAAATATGCATATATTTAGTCTATCAAAACACCAACCTTGTTCCATGTACTTTGATTTTTCTTTCTTTCTGCATTTGTGGTGTTCCCAGTTTGAAAAGTTCTTCAATATTCCTCGATGGAACAGGATTCGACCCCAAGACAGAAAGGACACAGGTAAGGAAATATTTTCTTGTGTTGTTTGTGTGTTTCATAGGGCATGCTGCAGGATTCCAGGTTCATTTTCTGCCTTTACCTACTGGAAAGTCCCAGTTTGTGTTATATGTTCGGCGGTGACTTTTCTCTCTGAAGGAAAAACTGCTTTACATGTTTTTATCTCGTCAGACATGCTGTGGCGAATACCTTTGTAAACTTGGTGCACTGCACACACTTTTGCAGCATTTTTTTTTCATTGCAGGAAAGCCTTTGTCATGGTTTTGCACTATTGATTATAAATATGTTAACGGCATGCCTCTGTCAGTAATGTTTCACACTGTCTCATTAAAACAGACTTAAAATAAAAACTCAGTTATGGTCAGTCTCCATGGAAATGGAAATACCCTTAGGTATTCCTTGCAAGCAACAACAACGAAAACTGCATCTGGTGCTCTCTGTTTAAAGACCTAGATGGAGAGACCCCTAGCAGCTCAGAGTTGGCAGATCTCTTCAAAGAAGAAGAAGCGAAGGCACAGAGACCAGTGAAGGAGCCATCCCAGCCCTGGGGCTTCTTTGGGCACAACAGTGTCAGTGTCCAGACGATTGTTGGGGCTGATGGGGTGTGTATCTTTTAGCACAAGTTGACGTTCTCAAGGCAGTATGATTCATTTTGTGTTTGGATGGGTGGAGTGGCAGCTTAATAAAATATGTTTGATACTGCAGTAGTGAGGCACGTCAAGGAATCTGTGTCCAGACATTCCCCCCCCCCCAACACACACACACACACACACACACACACACACACACACACACACACACACACACACTCTCCAAAAAAAAAAAGTTACCTGTACTATAGTAGCACACTGTAAACAAATCTGTAGCTGCAATGTGAAAATTTTCAGTGTATTTTACAACACATTCCAATTTTATGCCAGGAATATTAAATTTGGCTGCTTGCACAGGTGGTAGAAGAGAGGCGAACAGTACGAGATTCCAGTGGGCGAGAGGAAACAACAGTCACTCGCAGGATTGGAGACCGCTCACACTCAGTAACAACTGTCACCGATGATAGCGGCCACATGGAGAAGCGAGAAACTTTTCAGAATGTTGATAAAGGTCAGCAGCATTGCCAGCTCTAGTCTAAGCATAACCATGGAATTGTATTAATCATGTGTACATATAACTATACCTCTTAGGCTAATCAGGTGTTTGAATCAGGTGTGTGTGTGTGTGTGTGTGTGTGTGTGTGTGTGTGTGTGTGTGTGCCTGCGCTTGCAGGAGCACAGAAAGCTTGTCTACAAAATATCTCAAGAAGAAATTTAATGGCGAATTGGTGAAATGGTTTGATTTTTGGTCTGTCCTATCTATTGTCTGTGGGTACATGTATGATTATGTTGTGCGCATGTGAATGTTATTTTCCTATTGATTCATCTTTCTTTACAGCACCACAGTAATCTGTCTCTTCTTTTTTTTTTCAGACAAATTGTCTGACTTTGACCATCACTGGGAAGGAAAGAAGGCCATCACTAGCCCAAAACAGGACGAGGAGGGGGCTGCACAGAACAATCCATGCCAGCAAAACCCTCCTCTTTCAAACGACACTCGCAGTATCTTCCGCAGATTGTTTGGGTTCAGTTCAAAGTAGAATCTCTCGAGAGTTTCCTCTGTGGTTATTGTGCAGTTGTGTGTGGTCTGCTTGTAGGTTTCTGGAACTGTTGTTTATGAACAGTATTTGTTGTGATGTGGTGGTGGGTGGTTGCATGTGGAGGCCTCAGCTACTGTTCAGCATCTGACATTTGAGCTGCTCTTGTGAAACACGGGCGTGCGCGCGCACACACACACACACACACACACACACACACACGGCACACACACACACACACACACACACACACACACACACACACACACACACACACACTATCTCACCAACTCGCCATGCTCCTTGCAAAACCTTACCATACTGCATTGCACTTACAAGGTTTGACAGGCTCACTGAGAATTAGCAAACTGATTACACACATTTTAAGTGTGTAATGTTAAGAGATGTGCATTTATGAGAGCAGTGTATATTTGTTTTATGCGGTGTGGAAATCTTTTTGCAGATTTTTAAAAGCCAAAAAAATAAATAATAATAAAAAAATAAAAAAAAAAACACAAACAAACGAAAAAATAAGAAGGAAAAAAACAGCCCCCCCCCCCCCCCCCCCAAAAAAAAAGCGAAAGTTGAACAGCACGCTTTATCTAATGTGGGTATTTTCCCTTTCTCTTTTTTCTTCATCTTGATTTTTGATTTGGATAACTTCTCTTGCTTTTTACGTGCCATCCATATGTGTTCCACGGACACAACAGCACATAAGGCATACATTGTAACTTGTAAGTTGTATTTTTCACCACTACAATGTGAGGTTGATCAAATCCAGAGAGAGATAGAAAGTACCATAGTCATTATTTGACATGCTCTTTTTTGTTTTTGTTTGGAATATCTTCAGATTTTGCAGTGGTTGGAATAAAAATGTTTATTGCTGTCACTCCCAAGTGTTTGTGTGTGTGTGTGTGTGTGTGTGTGTGTGTGGTGTGTGTGTGTGTGTGTGTGTGTGCTCTCACCTGAGAGAGAGAGTGTGTGTGCGCATTGTGCTTTACTAGATACACGAGAAACACTAGGTTACAACAATTTTTAAATTTTGAACTTTTTTTAACGGAAGAAAAATAGATGTATGACGTCGGACACGAATACTTGGTATTTACAGACTTGCTAGATTCTCGAGCAGACGACACAAAATAAGGGGAGGTCAGCCTTGCAACTGTCACTCCCTTAGCGTCAAAATGGCTGCTTACTGGTGACAGAATTCCGTCCAACGTCATCATTTCGCAAAGGAGCGGCAAAAATTTCTCTGAAACTCAAGGTATGATGTTTCTGTGCTAAAGAATTTCGCTCCGTATTAGGCTCTGCAGAGACTATCAATTTAACAGATTCTTTGTTGAAAACATGCAGCCCTGGAAAGATTGAAATCGCCTACTGGTGCTGCTGCGTTACATCGCCTCAGAACCTCACATTTTCTCCCAGGTCACGATAACGATAACAGTAAAATAATACATACAGTTCGGACCGATTGTTTGTCATGTTCACAGAAAAGTTATTCTGAGTCATGTAAGTCACTTTTCAAGTTCAGATAGTCAAACGATTTCTTTATTTCAGAATGTCATGATAATGCAGACAGTGGAAGACTTCTTACCAATTCATCACACTGAGGAAAAACCGTCGATATAATAGACTTACAGTCCAAGTTCATATAATACACCTGACATCATGACAGTCCAAGATATGTGCAACAAGAAGCGAATGACAATTGCTGCCGCAGGAATTGTCATGTAAGTTTAATATTTTTTCATAAATTTTATTCATTCATTTTTAACACTGTTAGTGTAGCAGGTGGTGCAGAGGTCTGTGTATGTTTATGGATACAGGAGAGAATGGGCAAGAGTGAGAGATAGAGAGACACAGTGCATGGTAATAAATAGCTTCTTATTGTACACTATTATTAATCTTGATATTTTGTAAACTGGAATTTTTTAACTGACAGTGTGACGGTGGTAACTGTAACACTTAGGAGCCACTGGTCCTATACTGCACAACTTGAGCAACAGCTGCTTACTCACAAAGGTAATTACTGTGTATGTCATAGGTTCGTATATATATATAATGACATTTTATGTAACATTTAAAACCAGCCTGGCTTATGTGCTTGTTACAATTAGGGCAGTTGGGTGACCTTTCATAAAATTGAAGTGTAACAGTTTCCACAGATTCTTGTAACCAAAGATCTTAGGTGTCATTATACTTATCATTGTCCTGAAAGCATGCATTTATCACAAGAAGATATCATATGTATACACTTGTGTGTTTACATTTGTAGCAAAGGCCAATTCCTCCTGCGGTAAACTAGAAAGTCAACCTTTGTCAAGCTGTGAACGATGTCCTCGGGACGAACTGGTAAGTCAGATTGTGCTTAATCGTAGTACTAGTAGTGCATTCTTCATGTACATGGAGTGGCAACTGATGCTGTATTTTCTACTTTTTCATATATATATATATATATGTACATTTTTAGAACTAGAATTGTGTGTGGGCATACTTTTAATTTTATTGTTATTCTTTTATAAAACTTTATCAAAAGCCAGTGCCCAAATAATGTCAAGGACTAATGGCTGTCATTTAGGGTCTTAGTTTTGCGTGGTACCCCCCTGCAAGGTTCTTGAGTTGTGTTCATATAATACAGGTAGCTGCCAGTCTGTTTAGAAACACAGAACGTGTAGAAATCTTATTTCTCTTGATAGGAAGGACATGTACATGCATTTTCAAGACTGTTTTTAAAGGAGAATGTCAAGTTTCTGGCATTGTTTTCTGTTTTCAGCGAAAAGAGGTTCCTTACTGCATGGAGACTGGTTTTAAACAGAAAGTACAGTGCTCAGATGGAAGGGAGGTCTATAACTGGTAAGTACCAGTATAGTACATTGAGTATTACATGTATACATGTATAACTGTTATAACATCTGGATTGCAGGAATGGAGTATTTGATTTTCTGAGTGTCTGTTTTAAGTCTAATGATATGTTGTAGGGATACAATACAAAGTGTACACTACTAATAGTAATACCAGCATCATTTAATTTATGTCTGTACTTTATGGTCTAAGGTGTGACATGACCCCAGCTGATGAAGAGCGACAGTTTTGGATCTTCGAGTTCTGTGCACTCATGATCACGGCAGCTTCCTACACCGTGGTTTACTTGCGGCAGCGCAAAAATGACCAGCTTATGATGGACAAGATTAATCGACAGATTGGACTTTCAGCTTGATTAGTTCTTTCAAGTTTGTTTTTGTAATTGGTCAGTTTTATAGTTCTGTTTTCTCTTTCTGGAAATAGTGTTGTGCATGTGTATATATATATATGTGTCTGAGGGGCAACACATTGGAAACATAACTTGGTGGTACAAAGTGGGGTTTTTTGTTTGTTTTTTTTTCTTCTGTTCTCCATGTGGACAGGTAGCTGCTATTATCTGAGGTTATAATTCTTTTTCCTCTCTAGTTTATATGTGTGGCTGTGTCAGTGAAGAGGTAAAGATTCAGAGCATTTCAGTGATACCAGTTTTAATTTCTGTTGGTGAATCTTACTATTGTTAGTGTGTTTGTGTGTGTGCAGCATGGCATGGTGTGTAAGCTTGAATCTGCACTTTGAGTGGAAGCTTGACACATATAACTTTTTCTGAGGCACTTCAGTTATAGTGGTACTGTGTGTGTGTGTGTGTGTGTGTGTGTGTGTGTGTGAGAGAGAGAGAGAGAGAGTCTCAAGACTGGGATGTGTGGGTGGCTGAAGGGATAGACTGAATATATTGAGTACTCATTTGCATATGATTTGACTTGTATTTTCACCCAACTGAATGCATGGCTGCTGGTACATGATAATGTAATCCAGGCCAGCAAACTTGTGTACTCAGATGCCTGTCGTTTTAGACATGTAAAAATTTACTACTGCAGGGCCACCGAGAAAGAAACCCTATATCAAATTTGAAATTCTGGACGTAAAGGGGTGTAATCTGTGTCAATTTCAGCAGTATCTGGTGTCAGTTCAGTGACTGCACAAAATTCCCAGAAAAGTGAGCCTTTTTACTGGTAATTTGATGGTACATGTATACCATTTTGTTGATGCATCTGCACGACTCATGGTTGTTTCAGGTTTGGCTGTGTAAATAAATTTGTAGAAAAAGAAATTGTTCTAGTGTAATATAGAATGCGTCAGTCAGGGAATTATATGTACTTATTTGATTTCTGACTATAACACACACACACACGTAGACACACTGCAGACTGACAACACTCCACTTGATCCATCCAATTTACTAAAGAAGGCCAAACCAGAAATATCATTCACTGTGCAATTTTTGGCGTCAGGTGTCTTAAGTACAACTTTATGGAAACAGAGCAAATGAAACAATTCACAAACTTCGGTGGAAGGGTATATCTGTTTTCAATACTTTTCAATTTCTCCTACGGATATCAATGTGTGATATCAGACCATGTGCAATATGACTAGATTTGAGTACGCAGCAGTGTCATGTACTTTGCACTCTCATAATCAATAAAATAATATGGTTATCACAACAACCAAGAATATCTGGAATGCAAACTTAAGCCATACTTATAAGTAAAAGTTGCAGAAAAGTGGATAAAGAAGCTACTGTAGGTGAGCTATGGAAAAGAGGGATGTACATGTATATGTTTGTTAAAATATTTTATAAATCATCAAATGCTTAGTGTCAACAAAAACTGGTCACCATAAACAGCCAATAAAACAGCAAAAAAAACCCACAAGCAATCATTCATTAAGCTCCCCTCGATAATACATCACATTTTTGTCCGTTTCATGCAGTTTAATTTCATAAAGCAGCCCAGGTGGGAGTCGCTTGACCAGGCTGTCCCAGATGAACACCGCCACATTCTCTGTTGTACTGTCAAGCATACACACACACACATACACACACACATATACAAAAGTACAAATATATTTGCAGCACTGAAAACAATAAATCAGTAATTACCAATTCTGCCATTATTTTGATTTTTTAATCCCTTAACTTTTTCGCTACGCGCGCCTCGAGCCTCGGCTGTTCCCAGCGCACTCGCGCTCAGTCTCACCCGCACATCCGTTGCGTACGTAGCATTTTTAGCAGTTTTCGGATTTTTTGTTCACCGCTTTGGCAGTGTTTTATGCCCTAGTGTTTGGTATGGATGGAAAGTTCAACATGAGCACTTTCAGAGAAAAATATTCGCCTGTGTGCTGATTTCACAAGAGAGACACCAGAACATGCTAAACAACACGTGAAAAGTAAACACAAACAGACATTGTTTTCATGCAGCTGTGTTATTACAGAACAGAAGCGATCGTCTTTCCAACAATGTAAATTGTGTCCTTACCTTGGAAATGGTTTGCAAAAATTCAGAACTGTATACCAGGTAACATTTTATAGTTAGATGAAGAAAATCCTCGAAAAAAACACCACACTTTTCACGAGTTCACTCGGCACTGTTTAGATCTAGCAGCGCTGGCCCATGTTTCAAAGTCGAATAGTGCGACTTGATTTGGTCCTATATCCAGCACGTCATTCCTTATTATCAGCATCATCCGCTCCTTCATCTTCACTTTCTACAGGTAAATCCCCCTCTTCGTCCGATCCCTCAGCTAGAACCTCTTAAATTGTAGTGAGACGCGCGCACATGGTTTTTTTCTTCTTGGTGCCGCCATTTTGTTTTCCTGCAAACTCGGTCGCATTCCATTCTGCAAGTGGGTCAAGGAAAAGTTCCAGAAAAAATAACAGACCTTTTCTATAAAGGCCAGTAACAGCAAATTTACTCGTCGATAACCACTGAAAAATTATAGCAAGAGTTGCCTCTCTTAGACCGCAGAGGTGTGGAAGGGGAATTTTTACAGTACGTGTCACAGCGCGCGATGTGCCCCGTACAACGCAGACTAGCGAGTGGCACAGCTCGGGATGTGCCGCGGACAGAGGGGAAGACAGCATGTCACATGGCCGCATGTGACGCGGTGCGAAAAAGTTAATGTGCATGTTCTGGGTACACATAATTATGCCCAAATTTCATCAGATTGTTAAAAGAAAAATGGTATGCAAGCACATAAATCAGAATGAAAGATAAAAGGAGACAAACCTTGTTTATCTTAGCTGCATACAGAATGACCCGAATATGGCACATTTTTTTTTGTTGGAAAAGTTGGCGGATTAACATTATTATATATTGTTAAATCTCCTATATACATTTTGGCATGCTCTACCAGACGGAACAAATCACAGATTAATCGTGAAACAGTGACAAATGAATCAGACGATGTGCACTGTTTGCTGAAAAGAATTCAGTTTTACCTGACAACTTCTTTGAAGTATGGGACATCTTTGTCAATATTCTTGTGATCCAGCACACACATGATGGCCTCCTGAATATTGCAAAAATATTTTTGTATCATGAAACCGATACCCCACATTTCTTAAAAGAAGTATAGAAACTGCTCCAACCTCTTCTTATTTACAAAAGTGGAAGGGATATATTAGGGAAGTGAAACAGTCCTGAATCTGCCACCACTGTGACATCACTAACACAATAATATTTATGAATTTGAAGTCATACATACATTCATGTGTTTCTTCAAGTCACTTAGGTTGATCACCATCCCAGTTACCGGGTCAAGCTGGAAATATCAAAGAAGGAAGACTGTGACACTGGTAAACAATGAACATGAAAAGTGATTTCACTGTTATGCACGTACACACCTGCAGTAAGATTTGAAATGCTTACAGTGAAATTTTAAATACATGCTCTATGGTTGTCATCAGCTACACCTTGCTGTCATAATGTAATGTACTGTATATATTGAATACAGCCACCGTAGACTGGTCATATCAGTGCTACAGAGAAAGTAATTTTTGCAAGACAAAACAATGATGAAGAAGCATGTAATACGTACTGGTCCTCGGCACACCACTTCCACTGAAATAAACGACCAAAATCTCATTGTATTTGATACATACATTAAAAAGTAGCATTCTGTTGTAAATATTGCTAGACAGTAGCATATATTACTTCACAGAATTTCATCATCAAAACTGCTGCCTGAACCACTACACACACACACACACACACACACCAAATCAAAGTATGCATACATGTACATAAAGCTAATGCCGAACTGAAAACCAATTGTAAACAACAGGTCTGCCAAATGTCTGCCTAGGAAGAATTACACATTCTTGGTTGTACAGCAGCAACTACCTCATAAATATGTATACATATAATATATAGATCTTCAGTGTGTTTGAGCAGTTCATCCTCAGCACAATCTTAATGAATGAATGACAAGCTAATACCTTTGTAGTTGTGACCATGTCCATTGGGATTGTTACACTTGTCATAGATCTTCTGGTTCTCTTCATCTGACAGTTGTGGGCTGAAACATAATGTAAAACATGTTGCAGCAGATGAATAGCTGGCCTATCCCTTCCTCATACTTACTTCCATTTACTCCTGCTTCAAGCATTCTTGAGGGTGTGTTGAGTTGGAGGACATAAGTGTAAACATAAACAAAATACACAAGAAAGAAAGAAACTGATAGAAATATCAGCAGATATCTGTGTGACCAAAAGATTGTTGCCGTAGACTGAAACTGTGCATATTACTGAAATGGTGGGCTCACCGGCCCCCGTAGTGTAGTGGTTAGCACTTCGGATCATGGACCGGGAGACCCGGGTTCGAATCCCAGCCGAGGCAAGCGGGATTTTTCCTACCTAGGTCAGCTCCTACCCAGAGCGGGTGAGCTATGGGCCCAGTTGGGAGGCTGTTGCCACACAGCCGAGCTTCACCCACTTCACGGGTGCAACTTTGGGGGTGCTTCCCTTTGTATGACACGTCTTATGATGTGGATGATTACACGGCCGGCACCGCAGGTGCCATAGTTCCCGGGCCTGGTTAATGCCGGGATATTTATGACAGGAAGCGTGGAATGTGGCCCTGTCCCGCAGTCCCAAACCACACGGACCTCCATAGCATCATCTTACCATCATCCTCATCTCCATCATCATGCATAATTAAAATTGTCCCAGCTTCCGAGTCCTCCGTGGGTTCCACCCATGACCTGGGAGGAACACCACTGGAGCTGGCAAAGAGTTGGGGCAGCAAAAAAAAAAAAAGAAAGAAAAGAAATGGTGGGCTCATATGATGATGATATCAGTCCTGACAAAATAAGTGAAAAAGACTTTATCTGACAAAGTGTATGGCTTTATCACTTTTCTATATACAACTGACCTATACAGACCATTACCATACAGTGTGTGTGTAAGCAATTTGGATTTAATTCAGTTTAGTTCCTTCTTTAAAGTGTGGGTGCGTTTGCGCTCACCATGTACGGCAAGGGATAATGTTTTTTTGCTTCTTTGAAAGCATGGGTGCATTTGCACCCACAATGTACAGTGACAGTATAGGTGACATACGGCAAAGGTTAATGTGACAAAATCTCTGACAAATACATAACACTACATGTAGTCTGTAAGAGAATTTCAGACACTAACTGAAATGATACATACGGGTATTTACATGAACAAGTGTTTACCACTCAGTTCCACCTGGTACTGGATCATACACTGTCTGAGGAACACTTTTACATTTCATTCCAGTGTGCTCCACAGGTGACAATGTAAAAAGTGTGGAAAATGACAAGGGCCTAAATCAAAAGTTAGAAACATGGCACGTATTTTGCCTGTAAATTTTGAAAGTAAATACAGTCGAACCTGCCAAGGCGGTCACCTGTATAAGCCAAACCACTGTCTAACCTGGTCACCCCAGAGGATCCCCTGACACACTAGCTGTTGACATGACACCCTGGATAACCCGGTCACCTGTCTAAGGTGGTCAGTTTGACCCAGTCCCTTGGGTGACCGCCTTACACAGGTTTGACTGTACATATAACAGGTAATGACATAATGCTGACCTATGTAGTCTGTGACAGGCACTGAAGCACTCCGAACGACTGAGGTAAACAATGGGTTGTTTCTTCCCTCTGGCTGCAGGCTGAAAGCTGTCTCCCATGGTGCGATTCTGTGACAGATAAGATGCATTTTCAATGAACAATGACTGCAATCACTGCCGGCCTCGATCAGTTGTAATGGTTGGTCACAGTGCGCTGTTGTACAGTTTTGATGACAGAGTATATACACATGTATATACAACTCATGTTATATACATACAAGTCATATAAAATATTATATATATATATATACACAAGTCATGAGCAACACCATATATATATATATATGCCTATTTCAAACTCTCATAAGAGTCATATGAGTTGTGTCTGTGTACATGTACTATACCATCACTACTGGTTTTGCAGAATAATAGCAGAAGCAGCACAGGAGCTCATTCATATATAAATATACAGTTTTGGCAATATACCTCGATCATTGCCAGTGACATGGTGCACAATGTACCCTGTCAACAAAACTTTGACAGTTAATTTCAACCTTAGCTTCCCACAAAGAAAGGGGCATATCAGTCCGACAATCTTCCATGCATTGAATATGCAATTATATGAATACAGCCACGTCCCGGCACTGTGCTGTAAACTGACATGGGTTGTTCTTTTCTGTTTGGGCCATCACTGATTGTGAGTCAGCTAGTGTTACAAAACGATTGAGGTTTCATGCGTCTTAGTAACTTCAATTTTAGGCACATGACTTACTATAATGATCATTATTTTAAAGAAAACACAAGTGCTTTTTGAGATCTAACACCGCTACATTATAGTTTCGTACCAAGTTGGCTGTGGCCGGAGTTCGTGAAGCTTGCCACACAGGAGTAGTCTGTAGATGCGATCTGCAGCACAATTACACAGCTGAACATAAACTACTCACTCGCACGTGGCAGTAAACGCTTTCGTGCTGACTACGTATATAACAGATGGAAAGTGGGTCAGATATCTTGTACATCATGCGGCAACATGTGAAAGCACCTCCGGTTTTGAAGCTGTATGTTTACATCCACTCGTATGTCTTCGGAATATTCCGCCAGTTTCCGTGAGATATTCCCGTGGCTTATGCACCGCCATCACCGATTGGCTCAATTGAGCAATACAACCAATGAAATTGGCTCTGTCAACGTAAAAGGAAATGGCGACTGTGTATTCGTTTCCACATGCGGTGATGGCGAGACGAAACCCACGATGACGGGTAGAGAAATTGTGACCCTACAGCTGGGTCACTACGCCAACTTCACGGGTTCTCATTGGTGGAATGCTCAGGTTTTATTCTTGCAGATTTCCGTACAAATGTAAACTCAGACTGTGATCGTTTCACTGTCACAGAGCAGATGAATGCACTGAACATAGGTATGCGTAGTACCCTCATCACAACTCTTACAAAGTCAAACATCGACCATTAAATTTTACTGAAAACAGAAAAGAAACTTTCTCATGATGCATTTGGTTGAGTGGATGGCTGTATTGAAGTGGAATGAACATGAACGTTCCGCCAGGAAACAAACTAAAATTATCGTTGTGCAGTTGAAGTACTTGTGGTACATGTACACAACATTGATGTATCAATTTTGGTCCTTCTGTTGTGTAGGAAGCGGCTTTTGTATATGACCCGAAGGTGCTTCAGGCTTTTCCAAAAGAGATTAACCATGATCTGCTGTTCAGAGAGGGACAAACACAAAAGGTGGGTACATATTTAACTGACCACATCACCATTCTAAAGCTATAACAGTTGTGCACAATAAAGTCTGCGGTCCTACTAATTACCGAAAACAACGAAACGACCGAAAACAACTCTTATTACGGATAGAACGCGGTTCAAACATAGAAATAACAACACACAAACATGATTAAAGGTGAAAAAAGTGGCCTTAAAAAAGCTAAAAAAAAAAGAAAAAAAAAGGTGATATTGCAGAAAATAACCAGTCCGGACCAGAGTCGCTTCCCTTGGGAGACACGTTCATTTCGTCCTGTTCTCTTGGAGTGAATAAGTACTTTTTTCCTTTAAACTAGTTTAATGCCTCGTTTTTCACCTTTAATCATGTTTGTGTGCTGTTATTTCTATGTTTTAACTGCGTTCTACCCGTATTAAGAGTTGTTTTCGGTTGTTTTCGTTCGTTTTCGGTAATTAGTAGGACCCTAACGTCTGCTGTGTCAGAGACTTTATAAACTATGATGTCTGACTTGGTGCATGATTATGATCCCAGTGTAAATTAATCTGGAAATCATGTTCATTTGCTGCAGTGCAATACAGTAGTGTTAGAATTCTTTCACTTTAATGATTCTTCCTCATCCTTTAGGGACAAGTGACATTCACCCCCAGGTTGGTTGCGTTAGACCTTCGTGGGAGCTTGAACACTCTGCGGAAGGAGGGCACTCTTTATGGTGAAGCCAGCGAAGAAGAAGTAAAATGGTAATTTCGCCACGATTATAAAGAAATTTTGAAGATGTTAATTTGGCCATAAATACAAGCTCTTGTACTGCTTGGAAAATGTCTAGACAGGTATTTTTAAAAAATGTTATGCTATAGATGATAAGCATTTACTGTATTCACCCCCCCCCCCCCCCCCCCCCCCCACTGCACACACACACACACACAAACAAACAAAATACAGACGGCAGTAATGAATTGCAGAAGTGAAATCGGTGATGTAGTTTGTGAATCCAGGATTTCTCAAACAATATTTTTGCCTTAATTATAGGTCACATATAATTCTCTGCATGACACTTTTTGTTTTCATTATAGGTCCGGGGATGTAACTCTGCACCAGTCAGCTGCTGGACCCAAGAATGAATTCCTGGATGATATTGAGAAAGCTGAGGTATGCTGTAGTGTAAAGAGGTTTAGCAGTACCTGCAACAAAGCTAAGTTTTCCTACCATTGGCTGATTGCTCCTGAACTTAGTTTTAGCAAATGTCAGTGATGTTGCTAGAAAATTTTGCTTTAGGTCATTGTCTGATGGTGCTAAAAAAGTTTAGGACATTTTGAAAATGTTTGGGACATTTTATCCGCTAAACGAAAATCAAAGCAAAGCAAAATAAAACAATTAAAACATAACCAAACACGGCTCTTTTGGTTCAAACATCTTTGTTTATTGTTCAAAAATCATTTAGTGTTTGTCTCAATGCCCGCCAGTATCTAAAAAGACTGAGAATGTGAGTGTGAAGATTGAGCTTCATGGGAATACTGGCTCACTAAACTTTCCTTGGTTTAGCCTTCTGCCAAGCACGCAAGGCTTTCAGTGGGTCAATGTTGCCATCATGAAGCTTCACGCGCAGCAACATGTCCTGGTGTTCCCCAGTGAGCCTATTCCTCAATCGTATCAGTTTAGGCTTCTTCTTCGGTGGCATCGCTGTGTTAAAAAAGAAAACAGCACGCTTCGAGACAGGCCACTCGAAAACGAAAGCAGAGCAGACGACACTTTCACTTCCGGCAAAGCATATCAGGGGAAGTCACTCTCGCTACTGCGTAACCGGTGACAAGCGCGAAGACCGGCGGCGTCGTATCGGTTTGTTTATAAACTTTCGGTCTCCCGGCCGCGGCAAGTAGCGAATCCGATTTTTATTTTCAAACTGTCATAGCACGGTTGATCGGCTGGCCGATCAGGACATAAAGCTTTAAGACAGTTGGCCGATCAGAGCAAGACAACTTCGGACATTTTGGACAACTTTCGGCATATGGCCGAAGGGCCGACCATAACGACATCCCTAAAATGTACCACTTTTTTCCCTCTTTCTCCTGTCCATCCATTCAAACCTCCTCCTTAAGCACCATGAGCACTCAGTTTGGACGGAGCCATGTGCTGTATCAGCTCTTCATTGCTTTGATCACATTGTTACTAGTTTCCTTGGTGTGATTACCGCCTGAGTGTGATATGAGCACTTTCATGCAACTTCGCTCGACATACCACCTTCATATTTTTGCAGGAAGCGGAGGATGTAGAGTGGAAAAGACACAGAGGTCAAGCTGGTGACGAAGTTAGAGATGGGGATGAGGTGGAAGATGCCAGTAAGACAGGTGTGGTGTAGTCATACTCACAGGGGCATTTAGAATTGATTCAACTTCACTTGAGTTGACTTGTAATTTGATCGTTACAAGCGTCAGTATACTGTGCAACTGGTTTCAGCATATCATATTTTTTGTGGCTGCCGAAAGTTATTCCTCCCCCCCCCCCCCCCCCCCCCATGTGTGCTTTCAGGTAATATTACTTTGTGCAGAAAGAGTCCACAACTGGCGTTTAACATTGAATTTTAACTTAGCTGTCAGCAGTGATATACCTATGGTGATCTTTGTTGGCTTTGATTTTTTTGTGTGTGTGAGTGTGTGTGAGAGAGACTTCTAACTGTTACACTTCTAAAATCATACAAATATATATATATTTGATCTGTTGAATGTCATCTTTTCTTCTGCATAGATAAGGCAATGGAGGTTGCCGAAGAAGCTGTGTTTGGGCAAAAGTTCTACCAGCTAGATGACCAGGTCAGAGTTTGGTCTGACTACCTGAGTGTCCACCTGCATCCACGCTCTGTCCAGATCTTACAAGACTACAGTCTGGCAAGGTGAGCAGAATCTTCTACGCTGCTACTTTCTAAGCTTCCATTTTTCTACTGGCTGATGCACTTTGGAAAACATATGAACAAAATGAAGTTTACTTGGTAAAGGAAATTACAGTCTGACTTTGTCAGCAGGCGTGGTATAGTCTAAAAGTTTCTATTCAAAAGTATTTTAAAACTTGAAATGTTAGATTATTAGTGAGTTTTCTCAATTCATTGCCACCTGTTTTACAGTGAAGATGAGCCCTTTAATGTGTTTGGCGTGGGCCAGCAAGCATTGTGCGGTGAAGTGTGGGATGATCTAGAGGATAGGCTGAGGTTCTTCACTGAAGAGTGTGATCTACTTCAGGTAAATTACAGTTTTATTGTTCCATTTAGTTTTTCTGATACCGTGGCACCTTCACCACACATCTTTCAACTCTTTTTCTCTTGGAATTACCAAGAAAAATGCAATCCTTTCAGTTATTTGTATGGTTTGAAATGCGGTATCTTTTCTTTTCGTATAATGCATGTGCAGAATATATATTTTCTCAAAGGTTATTGGACAAAGTGCAGTCTAACCGCGAGAGTCTGTCTGCAGCGACTCCAGGCACGAAGCAAAAAACACTAGGTCTGCCACTGAGCATTCTAGAAGCCATCTGTGCTCAGTGTAAAATCAAACCTCGGGTTTTCTGTCACCAAACACATCAGCTGCAACTGTGTATCAAATGACACATGCTTGTCTACTCCAGTACCTCAGGAGTGGAGGGCTTGCTGTAAGTCATGTTTTCAGGCGTGTCCTATATATTTTTAGGACCAAAAGTAAAAGAACCCACCTTCTCTGCCTAAAAGCGGATCTTGGAGTGAACTGATTAATAAACAAAAATGTTGTTAGACTGTTCCAGGCAGAAAACAAACACACCAGAGTGAAGAATACAGAGAGGACATTTTGTCTCATAGGCGAAATCAAATGCATAAGTGTTTCACCCCACTCCCATCTCTACCCTCCCAGATACATGTTCCTTCCTCGTTTCTGATGCCGATCATTTTCTCAATTAGTGAATTTCCTTTCAGGGTTTTCACATCCTGTTTGATGCCCACAACAGTTTTGGGGGAGCAACAGCTAGAGTGCTTCACTACCTGAAAGACGAGTTTCCTGGGAAGGCTGTACTCGCACTCCCCGTCTCACCTGCCATTCTTCCTGACCAGGTAATCTGTGAACTATTTGTCCCTGGATAATGAATAACAGCATTACTAGCCACAGTCTGGAATTTCGTTTTAGTTTCCCTCTTTTCTTACCTTTTTTTTCTTGAAGTGAAATTGCTAGGTTTATTTCTTGTTTGTTTTTTTTTTTTTTTTGGGGGGGGGGGGGGGGGGGGGGGGTTACCACAGTGGTTCGTATATGTGTATGTTTATTCATTGTTTTTAAACTGAATTCTTTATTTACATTTATTTTAACTTTTGTCTGTACAAATGTTGAGAATTTATGTCTTTGTGGTGTATTTGTGACAGACTGCAAAACACCGAGCCACAAGGATAATCAACAGTGCACTCTGTGTTGGAATGTGTGCTTCACAAAGTTCGCTTTATGTTCCTCTGTGTCTGGCCACTTCGCTGTGGAGGAACTTGGGCGTTCCGCGGGATTTCCCTCTTCTTTCTTATAATGTGAGATATCTTTCTTTGTGTTTCACTGTTTGCTTAGCACATTAGGCTAATGAATAAAATTCAAAGTGTTCCCTTGTACAAGATTTTCTCAAATTTGTATTGACTGTGGTGTGTTCATTTTACTTTTCTTTATTTTCAGCCCGAGCTGAATTACCACACGAGCGCCATACTTTCAGCGGCCCTCGATACCATGACATTTCCCTATAGACAAGAAACCAACCCATTACATTTATGGGACATCACCACTTCATTTTCATCCATTGGCAGAAAGGTATACTTCTGAGAATGCTGTAAAGGTGTTTAAGACAGGCTGTGTATGCATGTGGGGAGGGCAGGGGAGATAGGGGGTAGTTTCTTTTTATGTTTTTAAATTATAATACAAATAGGAGGTAATAAAATAAGATGTTCACTGGTTGTAAGTGTGTGTGTGTGCCTTTCAGTTGAGGGGAAGCAGAATTTTGTTTCCTTTACAGTTTAGGTATTTTTGGGGTTTGTTGTTTGTTTTGCTTCTGAAATTGCAATAGATCATAAATATGACATGATACATGAAAATGTTAGTGGCTCTAACCACTGTTTACTCCTGCTCACATGTGAATCTTGGTGACAGGTGGCAGCATTGAGTTCCAGTCTCCCAATGCCACTGTTGGAGACAGGTACATTTATGGACATGTTGATGTCACCACATGAGGCTGGTGCCCTCTGGCACTCCCTCACTCCTAGCGTTACCCGTCAGGCACATCCTTCTTTCCACTCCTGCGTTGTGCGTGGTGTGCCTCCGAACAAGGTCAAACGGTGAGTTGAGTGTTAACAATGTATAAGATTCACCCTACATACAGCATTGAGGAATGGTGCATTATGCTTTAAATGAAGGGTAGAAGGTGTCCCTGTACTGATTCATCATGCAGCTGAATTATTAAAATGGAATCTTTGGCAAACACTTTGCTTTCCTTTTGGGTTCATCTGTTGAGAAAATCATAGAACATTCACTGCTTTCATCAGTCAAGGAAATCCTTTACTGATTCAGTTTTGCTTCAAGCCGATTTTGTTGCTCAGCAGCTAGAAAACCTTTGGTTTTTGGTTTTAGTTGATTCTGTTGCTCAGCAGCAAGTATACCTTTGACTCCTTCGTTGTTCAGGATGTTCAGTGGTTATTCAATATTGTCATCATGAACATGGCTCACTGCTTAGCAGTTACAATGTTCCTCATGAGTGAGTGCTGGACTGAATTCATATACATGAAGACCTGATAAGGACATCTCTTTTGATCACAGGGACAGAGCTGCCTCATCGCCCCGCCTCTCATCAAGATGTGATACTGTACAGGATATTCTTCAGTTATATTTGGCAGAGACCTACCCACAGTCCATGAAGTAAGACATCCTGTTTTACCCACCACTTTGGTAACCCTTGTGGTGCTGAGAATGGAATATTTTAGACTACCTGTATGGTTTTTAAGCATAAGACAAATTAATTCAGCAAGAGTAGCGGTAGTCTTTGTCAGAGGGCTACTGTCAGGTATACGTGTATATCGGTAAGGGAAGTAGAGAAAGAAGGTGGTTAGTTGTAATTCTGTGAACCTTTGTCATTCTACAGGCTCTTTGACTCCTTCAATTATTCTCATATGTTGTTGATTTTACATCAGTCGTCATTGAAAAGCAAACATAATCAGTTGAATAGTACTAGGGCCATTTCTAATCAGTAATAACACCACATTCATCTTTAATCTTGCTCAGCTAAGCAATGTTTTAGGAGACAATTAGGTGCTTGATGTTGTCACAGGTGTGTGTTGTCCCTTCGTAGCAAGCATGAAAACGGCGGAACATCAATCCTGGCTTTTTATTTATTGTTTTATTCTTTATTGTTGCATTCTTTTGTTTTGCAGTGCTGGCAGTGTGATGCGTGACCCCATCGATGTGTCATCTCCCTTCCCTCACATCTTTCAGCCTCAGGTCACGAGGGCAGGTCTAGTCAGCTCCACACTCAGACACCCCAAATGTGGTGAGCGTTCTTGGAGAATTTGCATGCTCAGCGCTTATTTTATTTATATGTAGGTTAATAAAATCTCTGAGCATCGGATGCCTTTTGTGTGTGCGTTTTTGTTTTCATGTGTTAGTTGGTTCTGTGTGTATGTGTGTGTGTGTTTTGTTGTGTTCTTTTCGTTTGTTTTTTTGTGTGGGTATTTTTTTTAGGGTTTTTTCTTTTTGTGGGGGGGGGGGGGGGGGGGGGGGGCATGAATTAATTGGTTGTTGCTGCTGTTGTACAAGACCCTGGCTGCTGTTGTTTCATACTTATGAACTGAATTGAATGTCTTGCAAGAACGTCGCCAATGCTTGTTTGATAGCAGTCAATGCTTTTGACTCCTGTTCCATACTTCATTTCAGGTGTAAAGTCTGTGCCGATGATGACCTCACTACAGTCAAGTTCTGACGTGGGTCACTATGTCAGCAGTCTGCATGCAGAGGCATCGCGCTTCACGATTCGCCGGCACCACCACTTCTTGGAAGCAGGACTGGAAGAGGAAGAATTTGTAGAGACACTAGACACACTGCATCAACTGGCTGACTGTTATATGTGAACAGTCCACAGAGATAATTGTCTTCTTTTTCTAAGTTTGGGCATATCTTTCTCAAGCATCCTTGGTGAAGTAGAAATCAATCCAAGTGGAGCAGAGTCAGTTTAACTGGTGTTCTTAGTGTTATGGCCAAGAGCATTTTTTTTTTTTAATCCTCACACTTTTGTTACAAATGCTAGATAAAAGATATGTTCAAGTATATACAGGTAAAGGCTTAAATAGCTGATGTCAAAAGAATGATGGGATACCTTTCCTAATATATTGTCCTTTTACTCATGTGTGCGTGAGCGTGGATGTGCGAGATAGATTTAATTGTAAATTGTGTCAAGTTTCCTGTATGCTGCTTGTTACTTTGTGTGCATTTATGGTGTGTGTTTAGAAAGGTATGATAGCAATTGTGTGGAATATTTTAAATGACTGTGTGCTCACATGTTTTTTATGAGACGGGGCAGATTTTGCTACGCGCAGCAGCAAGTTTCAGTGATACAAAACAAGACTGTGACGTTTCTCCACACAATACTTACTTTCACGCACACAGTGACGTAACGAAATCTGCGTCGTAGACACCTTACGTGCACACTATGCTGCTGCGTTCTTTTTGGCGGGAGTTGTGAGACGTGTGTGTGTGTGTATGTGTGGACGGATGTAATGATGACTATCTCCTAAACCACCTCGCCGGACGGCTTTTTACTTTGAGGTAAAATGGGCAGTCATACTCTCCAGAGCTACCTTTCACGATTTTTAGCCTGCCGCATTTTGAGAACAGTTATCGCTGATTTGAAAAAATCGGTCATGTCACGAATTTTTTCGAAAAAAATGTTCAAATGGCTTCATTTTCTGAAATTGGGAAGATCATCCAATTATACTGCCTGTTTTCGTAGCACAGCTCTGTAGCTCTGACAGGTTTTGTGTAAGAAAAATATTTCCGAGGTAGGGGTGGTTTGCATATAAGGCCAAATATCTATGAAACGACTGCTTCAAATTACTCATCATTCCGGTATTTTTGTCACTTGTGCCAACTGCACATATGACATGAACTACTGCACTATTATGGCTTTAGTATTAAGAATAGCAGAGCTTTTTGATAAACACATTGTTCACGTTTCTGCGAGAAGCGCCGGTCAAAAAAGTTCCAATTTTGCAATTTCGTAAGTACAATCCAAGGCACTTAAGTCCACGTTTCATCAGCTCTCTAGATCTTCCAGATTTTATGTAAAAATTAATTCAGTCACGGAAGTCACAAAAGCAACAAGGAAATCACAAGATATGTAGAAGTATCATCTGTCAGACGAGCAGCGTGAGACTGACGTCAAATGTTTGGTTCACAGCCAAATCTGCAAGTATCGTCACTGCTTCCGACATTTCATCAGCCCTCTAGATCTTCCAGATTTCATGTGAAAAATAATTCATTCGGAGAAGTCACAAAGCCAACAGGGAAATCACAAGACATGAACAAGCATCCTCAGACCATCTCAGTGCTAGAGGCTGACGTCAAAAGTTTACTTCGCGGAATTGACGTCATCTCTCTCTCTCTCTGTATGACGACCTGCCTGAGGCTGACGTCAAATGTTTAGTTCACGGAACTGACGTCTCTCTCTCTCTCTCTCTCTCTCTGGGGAGCCAGGGTGGCCGAATGGTAGAGCGTTGGACTTTCAATGCTTGGGCCGAGAGTTCGAATCCCGGCCGCTGGGGCCAAATATTTGTGCTGGCCTTTTTCTCGTTGCCCCGTCTTTGATATCACCCTTATGTGGGGGAAAAGGACGTTAAACACCCACCCACCCACCCTCTCTCTCTGCCTCTCTCTCTCTCTCCCCCTTCTTCCCCCACCCGGCCCCACCCCCAGTCACGTGGCTAATCGGTCGAGGTCGTAGAGGATCTAGTGTCATTGGTAGAACTTGGAGAGGGGAGAACCGGCAACAATAACAACAAAACAGACAAAATAAAATGAAGTTTGGAGAAACAACTTTGTAGGACGGGGCCGTTCCTCCTTGTTTATATATATATATATATATATATATATAAATCCCAGCATCACCTGAACTGCTTTGTCACGCTAATAAATGATTTGCACTCAATTCAAGATTGAATTCTTATTCATCGGATTTTTTTCCCCTTTCTTTTTTTTTTTTTTTTTTTTTTAACATTATGCATGTCATTTTAGAATGCAGAACTTTACCTGTTGTTACTGTTAGCCACTGGTATTCTGACATCTGTAGTTACAGTGTATATTATGAGAACCATGGGAGTCAAGCTGGGTCCCGTTAAGACAATAGCAAGGAGGCAGACAACAGAGGAGCAAGGAGAAATGACAGTCAGCAAGTGTTTTGAAAGTCTGAAATAGAGTCTGAAAAATCAAATACAATTTGGCTGGTCGTGACATGACTTACAGCAGTTTCAATTTGCCCCTTACCCACATTACACACACACACACACACACACACTGTGTATCTGACGGTCACAAAGAAAACTGGGATGGGTGTGCAACTGACACAGGTATTCCTTGTCATTGGCACTTCTGAGGTCATACAGACAGAACCTTCTAGGCTGCTTGAATGGTCATTCCATTTGTAGTACAGCAACTAAACGACCTGGTTCAAAGTTGTGAAAATATTATCACAGTCTTGAGCAGATGAAAAAGTGTCAAACAGAATGTAGACCTCTACCCACATTCCCAGAACACATGGAACAGTCCAGAATACCTACACTGAGTGTAATGCCACGTAGACAGATTAGATTGCTTCACTGCTTAGTAAGCAGGTTATAGCCACTCATGACATGATGTCAGCAAAGGGCCATTAATTGCTGGGTTGATAAGCAGGTCTATTTGCGTGATACATGTACAATATCTAGGTTGGCAGGATTAACTTGAATATTCATGTAAACTCCTGGCTGAAAGTTTGGAAGCGTTGTCAGCATTATTCTGGTGCCCTAAAATTTAGCTTGATACATGTACAATATCTAGGTTGGCAGGATTAACTAGAATATTCATGTAAACACCGGCAGTATAATTACACTCCTGGCTGAAAGTTAACTAGAATATTCATGTAAACACCAGTATAATTACACTCCTGGCTGAAAGTTTGGAAGCGTTGTCAGCATTATTCTGGTGCCCTAAAATTTAGGCTTTTATAGCCCATAGTGAAAAAACATCCTTTGATTGGTAGTCATGGTGGGGGAGTGAAAATGGTCACTGGTCTTCCAAGCCTGTGAACCATTTATCTGAATTGTGTGTTGGTTTTAGCAACTTCAAGATTGAACATATATCCTAAATGATGATTCTATTTCACTAATGAACACCACTGGCAATGACCTTTGTCTTGGGTGGCTGTGATCATCAGTGACAGTGTCAGTAATCACAAGTTCTTGAACCCGGGTGTATGTCTTAATCAATATTTTTATCTGATATAATGCCAATTAGACTCACACTCAAGTCTTCTGAATACTGGCCCCCAAAACAAGGGGGGGGGGGGAAGGGCCAGGGGGGGGGGGGGGCAACAACAGGGGGAAAAAAAATCGGCTCCGGGTGTGCGTGTAAAACAAAGAAGTGTATTCTGTGCCTCCAACACTGCCTCTCGTTACGGCATGACCTCATGTTAAAGTGCGCACTAAGGTACAGGTGTGACTATATGTATCTTTGCAGGCCACCCTACATACAGTGTACACAACAATGACACTCCTTGACATTGTCCTGTTTTGTGTGGATCCTTGTTCAGCTCAAACTAATTCAGTCTTATAGCTTGCTCATACTAGACACACATGCACACGTTTTAGCAACGTCACTCGTGATCTAGGTAATGCAACTACGTCGGTAATACACAAAGGATCTGGCAAACCGCCAAGGTACTTCGCGGATACTAGCTTCGTCATGATAACGTCGTACTAAATTTACCATACCCACTTAAACCAAAAAAAAAAAGGCCACAGAATATACAGATTACTTACACTGGCAAATCTCAGCAACTTTGTACGATCTTAGTTCAAACACATAAATCAGATATCTGAAAAATAGGTTACATCAGCATGCTGGTCGTCGTTTGTATTAACTGGAAACTACTAGGCCTAATCTTTTTGTTACACGTGTCTACTATGCTAAGTACGGTATTTATTTTTAGCGATGACGCGCTTCTACACGGAAGGTTCTCGGGGCTTCGTTCGTCCAATCGTGGTTTCGAGTCATAGTCACATGATTTCTCCTAACGCCACCTGTGGTATTTATTGTCGCTACTCGGTTGGGCGCAGCAGACATCGAGCTGAGCGTGATATACACACACGTATTCCGAATTTCCTCGTACTTGAACCAGCGTTTTCAACAAAGGTATGTGTCGACGTTTTGCTCTAAATTATTCCGTCTTGCTCAGTAATGTTTAAGACGTTAAATTTCACCATTCGTGTAAAATTTTAGGCGAAAGGTGGTTTACTACGATATACCATGAGAACAAACGACCGGTCGTGTTAGACAAAGGCGTTTGTCACGTCATGACAAAGTTTAGCTTACGGCTGTGAATTTGTTCTTTTTGGTTTCGTTTTTCACTTCCCAATCGTTGACAGTATTTCGCAACTCAGAAGAGAGTGAGGCGCATATATATTCCTACTTTGAACAGTTCTGATCGTTGAAAACGTTTAACAAATATGGCGCCGACACGGACTCAAAGGTTTATCGTAAATTTCGACGCAGTAAAGCACTGTAGTCCTAAGTTGTAAAAACACAACAACAAGTCTTGTAGCGTTTCAGTAATCATTTGGTTGCGTTTTCCAGATGCAGATCTTCGTGAAAACACTCACTGGAAAGACCATCACTCTTGAGGTCGAGCCATCAGACACCATTGAAAATGTAAAGGCCAAGATCCAAGACAAAGAGGGTATCCCACCAGACCAACAGAGGTTGATCTTTGCCGGCAAACAGCTTGAGGATGGCCGCACCCTCTCCGACTACAACATCCAGAAAGAGTCCACCCTTCACCTGGTGCTGCGTCTGCGCGGTGGTATGCAGATCTTCGTCAAGACCCTCACGGGCAAAACCATCACCCTGGAGGTTGAGCCATCTGATACCATTGAAAATGTAAAGGCTAAGATCCAAGACAAAGAGGGTATCCCACCAGACCAACAGAGGTTGATCTTTGCCGGCAAACAGCTTGAGGATGGCCGCACCCTCTCCGACTACAACATCCAGAAAGAGTCCACCCTTCACCTGGTGCTGCGTCTGCGCGGTGGTATGCAGATCTTCGTCAAGACCCTCACAGGCAAAACCATCACCCTGGAGGTTGAGCCATCTGATACCATTGAAAATGTAAAGGCCAAGATCCAAGACAAAGAGGGTATCCCACCCGACCAACAGAGGTTGATCTTTGCCGGCAAACAGCTTGAGGATGGCCGCACCCTCTCCGACTACAACATCCAGAAAGAGTCCACCCTTCACCTGGTGCTGCGTCTGCGCGGTGGTATGCAGATCTTCGTCAAGACCCTCACGGGCAAAACCATCACCCTGGAGGTTGAGCCATCTGATACCATTGAAAACGTAAAGGCCAAGATCCAAGACAAAGAGGGTATCCCACCAGACCAGCAGAGATTGATCTTTGCCGGCAAACAGCTTGAGGATGGCCGCACCCTCTCCGACTACAACATCCAGAAAGAGTCCACCCTTCACCTGGTGCTGCGTCTGCGCGGTGGTATGCAGATCTTCGTCAAGACCCTCACAGGCAAAACCATCACCCTGGAGGTTGAGCCATCTGATACCATTGAAAATGTAAAGGCCAAGATCCAAGACAAAGAGGGTATCCCACCAGACCAACAGAGGTTGATCTTTGCCGGCAAACAGCTTGAGGATGGCCGCACCCTCTCCGACTACAACATCCAGAAAGAGTCCACCCTTCACCTGGTGCTGCGTCTGCGCGGTGGTATGCAGATCTTCGTCAAGACCCTCACAGGCAAAACCATCACCCTGGAGGTTGAGCCATCTGATACCATTGAAAATGTAAAGGCCAAGATCCAAGACAAAGAGGGTATCCCACCAGACCAACAGAGGTTGATCTTTGCCGGCAAACAGCTTGAGGATGGCCGCACCCTCTCTGACTACAACATCCAAAAAGAGTCCACCCTTCACCTGGTGCTGCGTCTGCGCGGGTGGTATGCAGATCTTCGTCAAGACCCTCACAGGCAAAACCATCACCCTGGAGGTTGAGCCATCTGATACCATTGAAAATGTAAAGGCCAAGATCCAAGACAAAGAGGGTATCCCACCAGACCAACAGAGGTTGATCTTTGCCGGCAAACAGCTTGAGGATGGCCGCACCCTCTCCGACTACAACATCCAGAAAGAGTCCACCCTTCACCTGGTGCTGCGTCTGCGCGGTGGTATGCAGATCTTCGTCAAGACTCTCACAGGCAAAACCATCACCCTGGAGGTTGAGCCATCTGATACCATTGAAAATGTAAAAGCTAAGATCCAAGACAAAGAGGGTATCCCACCAGACCAGCAGAGATTGATCTTTGCCGGCAAACAGCTTGAGGATGGCCGCACCCTCTCCGACTACAACATCCAAAAAGAGTCCACCCTTCACCTGGTGCTGCGTCTGCGCGGTGGTATGCAGATCTTCGTCAAGACCCTCACAGGCAAAACCATCACCCTGGAGGTTGAGCCATCTGATACCATTGAAAATGTAAAGGCCAAGATCCAGGACAAAGAGGGTATCCCACCAGACCAGCAGAGGTTGATCTTTGCCGGCAAACAGCTTGAGGATGGCCGCACCCTCTCCGACTACAACATCCAGAAAGAGTCCACCCTTCACCTGGTGCTGCGTCTGCGCGGTGGTATGCAGATCTTCGTCAAGACCCTCACGGGCAAAACCATCACCCTGGAGGTTGAGCCATCTGATACCATTGAAAATGTAAAAGCCAAGATCCAAGACAAAGAGGGTATCCCACCAGACCAGCAGAGATTGATCTTTGCCGGCAAACAGCTTGAGGATGGCCGCACCCTCTCCGACTACAACATCCAGAAAGAGTCCACTCTTCACTTGGTGTTGCGTCTGCGTGGTGGTATGCAGATCTTCGTCAAGACCCTCACAGGCAAAACCATCACCCTGGAGGTTGAGCCATCTGATACCATTGAAAATGTAAAAGCCAAGATCCAAGACAAAGAGGGTATCCCACCAGACCAACAGAGGTTGATCTTTGCCGGCAAACAGCTTGAGGATGGCCGCACCCTCTCCGACTACAACATCCAGAAAGAGTCCACCCTTCACCTGGTGCTGCGTCTGCGCGGTGGTATGCAGATCTTCGTCAAGACCCTCACGGGCAAAACCATCACCCTGGAGGTTGAGCCATCTGATACCATTGAAAATGTAAAAGCCAAGATCCAAGACAAAGAGGGTATCCCACCAGACCAGCAGAGATTGATCTTTGCCGGCAAACAGCTTGAGGATGGCCGCACTCTCTCCGACTACAACATCCAGAAAGAGTCCACCCTTCACCTGGTGCTGCGTCTGCGCGGTGGTATGCAGATCTTCGTCAAGACCCTCACGGGCAAAACCATCACCCTGGAGGTTGAGCCATCTGATACCATTGAAAATGTAAAAGCCAAGATCCAAGACAAAGAGGGTATCCCACCAGACCAGCAGAGATTGATCTTTGCCGGCAAACAGCTTGAGGATGGCCGCACTCTCTCCGACTACAACATCCAGAAAGAGTCCACTCTTCACTTGGTGTTGCGTCTGCGTGGTGGTTGTTAAGACGGTCTGTCTTGAAAAGGAGAGACTTTTATTGCTGTGTTCGTAAATTTAAAGCTGACAGTGAGATGCCATTGTCCATTTCATGGATCCAAAAATTCCATTTCATGGATCCATTGTTTAATACATTGTCAATCTTAAAACACTTGAATAAATACTTTAAATGAAGACAAAGTTGCTGTTCTTTTCTTGATCATGGAATGAAATGCATGAGTAGTTTAGCCAAGGTTTCTGTAGTGTTGCAGTGCTCTGTAGTTTCACACTTGGATTTAACTTACCTGGCCTAAATGGCAACTAGATCTGTGTGTCTAGAAAACTGAGCACAGAAAGAGTTGCCAATGACCAGAACACATAGTTTCACAAGTGGACACTGAAATAGGGATTGTTAAAAAAAAACTAGAGAGGCAAAAGCCTCCATGGCTCCCTTGTGACATGGGTCATGGTCATTCAAAAGAGTATGTTTGTAAAAAATCTTACCACTATCTATCATCAAGCCAAGTAAGGTGTCTCTGGTGTTCTTAGTTCCTGGCAATATTACACTTTTCCCCAAAACTGACTATATGGCCTTGACCTTGGGCCAAGGTCATTCAAATAAGACGTCTATCATTACACCAAGTTGGATGCCTCTAGTATTTGTAGTTTCTCCAAAGACGGTAATATTGAAATTGACAACAGACAGCTTTAACGACCTTGACTCAAAGTCAAGGTCATTTAAAGTGGTATGGGTATATAGTTCTTATCAATGTCTATTAGCATGGCAAGTTTGGCGCCTGTGCTGTTTGTTGTTTCTGAGAAAATGCCAATGTTACGGTTTCACAAAAATAGCTTGTACGGCATTGACCTTGACACAAGGCTATTGAATACATGTACATGTATATTAAGTTCTTATCAATGTCTATCACCCTATAAAGTTTAAAACCTCTGGTTTTTGTAGATTCCAAGAAAATGCCAATGCAAAATTTTAAAACAGACAGCTTTAGTGGCCTTGACCTTGAGTCAAGGTCATTCAACATGATATATTTTGAAAGGTCTTACGGCTTTCTATAGGCATGCCAAGTTTGGTGCCTCTGCTTTTTGTAGATTCTGAGAAAATGCCCATGTTAAGGTTTACTGCGGAAATGCGGAAAATAGCTTGTACAGCCTTGACCTTGACACAAGGCCATTGAATACATGTACTTCTGTAAAGTTCTTAACAATGTCTATCATCATGCAAAGTTTAAAACCTCCGGTTTTTGTAGATTCCAAGAAAATGCCAATGCAAAATTGTCAAACAAACAGCTTTAGTGACCTTGACCTTGAGTCAAGGTCACTCAGAATGATATATTTTGAAAGGCCTTATGGCTGTCTATCAGCATGCCAAGTTTGGTGCCTGTGCTGTTTGTAGATTCTGAGAAAATGCCAATGTTAAGGTTTTCTACGGAAATGCGGAAAATAACTTGTCTGACCTTGACCTTCACACAAGGCCATTGAATACATGTATATCTGTAAAGTTCTTATCAATGTCTATCATCATGCAAAGTTGAAAACCTCTGGCATTTGTAGACTCCAAGAAAATGCCTATGTAAAATTTTCAAACAGACAGCTTTAGTGACCTTGACCTTGAGTCAAGGTCATTCAAAATTATATATTTTGAAAGGTCTTATGGCTGTCTATCGGTATGCCAAGTTTGGTGTCTCTGCTCTTTGTAGATTCTGAGAAAATGCCAATGTTAAGGTTTACTGCGGACACACCCACAGACACACACACACACACACACACACACACAGACAGACGACGGAGGGTTACAACATAGACTCCCATTGTTACACAAGGGAGCCAAAAAAGTCTACTTTTCAAACAATGTGGTTTGTTTCAGTAAGAAGGTAATGTTGTGAATGACCATTTGAAGCACGAAATGGCACAATCCGTATCGGTAGAACAAAATCTGCTCTTGGTAACTTTTTATTGAAAGTGTTAACTACTCCTTGCCATACACATACCAACGCATGCACTTTTACAATCAAAGTAATCTTTGGAATGAACAACAACAGCAGTAAGCATATAACTGGAGATGTGTTAGGAACCTGGTCTCTATGCTTGTGTGAGAAAGAGAACTGTAAATAGAATGGGGTCAAGGAAGCTGATGAAGTAAAGTAACTATGATGAACAAAAACCCTGTTGAGTTTGTGTCAGTACCTGAACACCAGCTAACCCATTATTTGTATAAGTGGCAGTTATTAATAACTGCAAACAGTTACGATTTTAGGTGAAACGGGGAGGGGTGGTGTGGGGTGATGTTATCAGCTAAGTAGTCATTAAACCCATCATGCCAAACTTGAGCCCAGAGAGGCACAAGGACCACAGAACCATGAATTAAACTGATAGTAATTCCAAATTTATCTAGGATAAATCACCTTGACGTGTTACACACATAGATCTATACACATTTGTGTGTGTGTGCCGGTCAGTCTCAGTGTGTGTGCCCGTGTGACATGTTCAGGCCATAATTATTTTATTGTCACCAAAATGGACCCAGCTGCACAGAACAACAGACACCTTGGTCAAACTTGATTTGTCAATGTGGGTATCAAAGACGAAAAACAACTCAGTGAAACCAAAAACTGTGACCCACCCCGCGTCAAGAGAATCTGCAAGATTCGCCACAAATACTACAACAATTCGTCAACAGTATGGCTTCTTACTCTTACAAACAACACTAATGTTTGTGGACAACTTGAAGTCAAAACAGCACCACAATACCCGTCTTTACCAACGCCGCGTCTTTACTAAACTGACGTGTTAACACTGACTGAACCACTGGAATGACCTGCCACAAGAGGTTACCAAAGCTGAAACACTCAATGAGTTTAAAAGTGGAATTGCTACGTTCAACAAAAATTCAGTACTAATGCAGAAATCAAAATACATGTAATAGTACGTTTACGCTCTGCAAGACGTTATACGGGAGACCGGGGCTAGTTCGCTCCACTTCAGTCGCAGTCTGAGCGACCGTGACCTGGCTCGAGGATCAATTACTGGTTTAAATTAAGCGCAAATATCTTGCCTAAATTGTGTATAAAAAAAAAAATGGGAAGACTGCCATAAAAGAGTACTTAAACTGATTTGTCTGTGAGCTGACCTACCCTCCACAGGGCGGCCCGGACTTACCCCGACATGGGGCAAGTCAGTCCGCCCGGAGGCCGGGGCAAGTTCGCCCACAAAATTATGCCTTGCCGAGTGGGCATAAATAGTGATAACAATAATTTTTTTGTTATAGCGCTGCTCTGACATAACAATAAAGGACTCGCTGGGCTTCACATACACACACACACACACACACACACACACACACACACACACACACACACACCGCTTGTCCCTTTATATCCTTACATCCACACAGTCACTCCATCCTCACAAACGCCAGACATACTCCAACACTCAAACTTCTCACAACACCGACACTGAGTACACCATGCAGTTTCAGTCCTTTTTTTTTAAATATCAGAACCGAAACACCAGCACTGAACAGTCTGGTACAACGAGAACAAAATATGCGTTATGCGATGTCTTTTGAACCCCGGCAACATGCACAGTGCAGATCATCTCAGCAGCTGTAGACTGATTCTGTATCCAAACAGTTGTGACAGACGCAGGATGGACTTTTCCCGATGTCTGCGCATTCCACATGAGCCCAGTCTTTACACTGATTCGATGCACTGCATCCATTCTTCCCCTCTTTTACTCGCTGACCAGGTAGACAAGCAGACAGTGCAGTACACGGTAATCTTCCGATGGTTCATATCTCAGAGATTTCTTTGCCTTGCTCTTCTGTGCGTGATTTTTGGCAGTTTTAGCTTTTCCAAGCTGACCTCAGTCCTGATGCAGGTTTTTTTTTTTTTCACTCTCTGTTCCGCAGACGGCGTACTCGCTCTCCTTGTAGCGCTTTTTTTTTTTTTTAATCAGTACTGACGGAAAACGGCCATTTAGCCATCTGGATCCCTTAAACTTAAGTGTTGGTCACTTCTCAGAATGTCTGACTGCGGTCATTAGAAATAGTGGAAACTTGGTCGAAATAAAAATCTTGAAAGTTGCGTTTAGTAATTACTGAGGTATTTAACTGGTTCACGACTCAATTCACCTGTGTGCTCCACGTGCAGGGCAGATTCAGATGGGAGAAAGCGTGGTGACGGATCAGATGGACGGACACCCCCCCCCAACCCCCACCCCGCCCACCGGCGGCGGCGACCCCAGTATAAAAGTCAGTATAAAAACCGCGGCTCAGGATTTGTGAACTGAAAGACACTCGCCTAGCCAAGCAGCCAAAGACACACGCCAGGAACAACTTGTCCTTAAGGGCCAAAAGCCATAGGACGTAAAGCAAGCTAATGATGATTGTGAACTGATGTCTACCCCCGGGGCAAGTCCGTCCACCGCCGGGGCATGTCCGCCTACGGCGGGGCGGACTTGCCCCTGCTGAGGGGGACGCACTTGCCCCGACACAGGCATCCACTCAGCAGCGGCTACACTGTGACCGTAAGGCCGGATACTCCCAAACGAAAGCTTGGATACTGATCTTTGTTCACTGCTCTGAGTGTCTGTCTGCCTTCACTATTAGAAATAGCGGAAACCTGACCGAAACAAAAATTCTTGAAAGTTACTTTTAGTACTAAAAATCAGGTTTTTTGTTCTCAGTTCAGCACTGAGTGTCACCGTGAGTCAGTGCACAATATAAAAGCCAAATTCACATGGGAGGAAGCCTGGCGATCGGATGACGTAGTAGTGATGTCACCAAAACAACGATTTATCTCATAGTTTTCAAACAAAAGCCAAAGGACGGACGTGCCCCGAGGGCGGACTAGCCCCGGTCTCCCGGCCTTACCGGCAACGCCGTCAAGTCAGTTTTTCAGTGTTGAAAATCAAGAGTACACTGAAACAAAATCACAAACTGGTTTGGATGGGAACTTCACCAGCACCCTTATTGGCAAAGTCACAAAGTTTCGTGGATCTAGCCTGAAAATTGACTGAGCTACGGACGTTTGAATGAAAGTGTGGGTGCAACTGCACCCCACGAAGAAGTACGGCGAAGGTGACGAAGGAGCGCGTACACCAGGCGCGTTCAGAGGCGCGTTCAGTTGGCTTAGCGGCTACGTAGGAAAGCGAGGAAAGCTAGCGCTTGCGTTCAGTTGCGCGTAGCGTGGTTAGCCCCTAGCGTAGGAAAAGTAGAACCCCGCAAAGGTGCTACCTTCGGCTAGCTTCTCATTTCAAGATGGCGTCCGTTCGTGTGTGTGGCTTCAATTTTTTTCAACTCTTTGATTTTTAAAGATCGATGGGGACCGCATCATAAATGAAATGACCGTTGTGTATCAGGCTTGATCTGTACCAACTTATTATCCAGTTTAATTTGCTGAATCCTGTTAGGGACGTTCATAAATCATTTTTAAGCCAGCGTTTCCTTTGTTCGCGTTCCGCGTTCACGCTCAGCGTTGGTTGTTGCTTAACTGACGAAGTCTCAGTTTCATATGCGCGTCAGTCTAGGTTTCTGTCTTTGGCCTGCTTCTCTTCACTCAACATGCAAAACAACTTGTCTGTGACTTGCATCATGCTTACGATCGCCCCCTCAACAGCATTATAGCAAAGTTCTTGTTTAAGAACTGAACGCGCCTCTGCAGTTGAGCTAGATATCTAGGTCGACGTAGCGATCGCAAAAGGGAGAAAGCTAGCAGTCAACTGAACGGCGCTAGCGGTGCGAGCATTTTCAAAATGGCGGAAAGCGTGAGCGTTGGCGTTGTGAAGGAACTTCTTAAACAAGAACTTTGCTATAATGCTGTTGAGGGGGCGATCGTAAGCATGATGCAAGTCACAGACAAGTTGTTTTGCATGTTGAGTGAAGAGAAGCAGGCCAAAGACAGAAACCTAGACTGACGCGCATATGAAAGACTTCGTCAGTTAAGCAACAACCAACGCTGAGCGTGAACGCTGAACGCGAACAAAGGAAACGCTGGCTTAGAAATGATTTATGAACGTCCCTAACAGGATTCAGCAAATTAAACTGGATAATAAGTTGGTACAGATCAAGCCTGATACACAACGGTCATATCAATTATGATGCGGTCCCCATCGATCTTTAAAAATCAAAGAGTTGAAAAAAATTGAAGCCACACACACGAACGGACGCCATCTTGAAATGAGAAGCTAGCCGAAGGTAGCACCTCTGCGGGGTTCTACTTTTCCTACGCTAGGGGCTAACCACGCTACGCGCAACTGAACGCAAGCGCTAGCTTTCCTACGTAGCCGCTAAGCCAACTGAACGCGCCTCGGCATGCCGCTCAAATAAGCTACCGCGGATACCACAAATTCTACAATGCATCCTCCCTCTCATTTATTTCCACCACGCTGATTGGAATGTCAGAGCTATAAAATCCTGCATTCCGTGGCGATGGATTATTTGCACATTCATAACATTTCCCTGTCAAATAAAGTGATGCCACTGTTATAAAATCACCAAAATTAATCACTCAATAAAATGCTGATGCCTCCCCCACACAAAATTCGTACTTCCGGTTTGGAGGCGCCGGTGCTGGATCCTTAGTTTTCTCAAAATCGCCTATAGGTGCGCCCAAAGATGTCAAGGAGACGCCGTGAAAGTTACAGTGACGACGAAGATGATGGTAAGTAGTGTGATCTAAATTTATAGTCCCAGTTGCTGTGTATTTAGCTGTCTACCTCTTTTCGGCGCGTCCCCCATACCCCTGTTCTTGTTTGACGCAGTGAATCTCTTAGTCTTATGCACAGCCTTCTTTCAACACTAACTTGCCTAAACCAGGATATAAGACACAACCTCATTGACAAAGAAAACAAACAAAAACAAGGGGGAAAAAAAGCTCTTTTGATACTGGCGATACATGCCGTGTAGAGGGATAATATAGACCGTGCACGATCGTGAGTGCTGCTACTAGTGCTAGTGTTATGGGCCACTCGGCACTGGTACTAGAGTGGTTTCAAAGCGGCCGCCACACATCAAACATCATGGCGATGGTCATAATTGAACAATACAAATCACCGTTATGGTACATGTACCTAAGAGTTGTTTACAATTGGTGTGTATCCTGTAAAGTGGCAGCTGCAAGTTGCCCGTTTTACTAAAGATATTACTGATTGTTATGGTCATGGTTTAATATTGTACTGTCTGTTTATAGAACGATCAAGAAAGCGCAGAAGGACAGAGGTGGTTGACATTGAAGATCGCCTGGAGTCACTTATTACTCGTGTTGGAGAGAAGGTAAGTATTTTGCAAACAGTGCTTCTGACGTGGATGTCAGTGACAAGACTTTGTGATTTACTGTGGTGATGTTCGTTATGAATTATTCTTTTTTCATTCCTCTAACAGTTTAGCCTCAGTTTATAATAAAAACTAATTTTTAAAATGGAGGTGCTGGAAAGTTGTGATTAGTTGCATGATACATTGAAAAAAGAAATAAAGAGTAGAGAACAAGATTAGTTTTGCAGTTGCAGATATTATGAGTATGAGATACTGATAAAGATCAATAATTGGTGATCGGAGACAAGAGTTTACTGGAGTTTTACTCTCTCCATTTGTTACAATGGTGATCGGAGATCAGATAAGTTCTACTAGAGTTCACTCCCACCATTTGTTACATTATGACCATTTCATCCCATTCCTTTGATGGTTTTACTTTTAGAGCACTTCATCCCTGGAGAGCAATTTGGAGGGATTGGCCAGTGTTCTTGAGGCTGATCTCCCCAACTATAAGGTCAAGATCATGCGCATTCTGTGCCAGTGGTAAGGACATTTATAAATGTATATTCTGTGCTTGTAGTTATAGTACTTATACCCACAAACGATGGCTTTGATGTCACTGTCAGGTAACTATTCAGTACATTGACAGTGTGACAAGTAAGGTTTTGAATCAAATCAATGTCTTTTCCTAATTGTGAGGGAGGAAGGGAAGGGACTTTGGAAATTCCATTAATCCTCGGCTGATAAAAAACCCAAGGAACAATGCCAAGACTCTGACTCTAGCCTTTCCTTTAGTCGTGCAACCTGTCTTCAGCGATTGTCAAATGAGCTCGCCCGATCGCTTTTGCCACCAAATTTACCATCGGGCGAGTGAAAGCTCCGGTAGCGGTAGCCCGAATGGCGAGCAGGAATTCTGCGATGAATCAGAACCTAGCAGCCACTCCGGCGTCCAGATTTTTTTTTTCGGGCTACCAGTTTTGTTCAGGGCGGTAGCCCGAATGGCTACCAAGTACCATGGTCCTGACACATTTGACGATCGCTGGTGTTCTTTAAGCTCCTTATGTCATATCAGTATTTTGTTTTCCCCATGACAGTGTTGTGAGCATGCCTGAAAAGCTGACAGTTTACACTACGCTAGTTGGACTGTTGAATGCAAAGAACTACACATGTGGAGGAGAGGTACACTGTTGCATTGTTGTTGGTCACTAGCTTATGTAGAGCTCCCTAACACTTCCGTAATAATCAAACAAGGTGTGCTCTTTGGCAATGGCATAGTGGGTAGACATCCTTCACCCTTAAAGTCTTTTAAAAAAACAAAAACAAAAAAAAAACAGTGGCTGGGATTGACATTTTTTTATGTGTTCACAATAAAACAAGGCCTTTTTTGCAGTATTTTTTAACAGAGGTATGAGCATCTCAGCACTGCTTCCTGAAGCACTCAGTGAAGTCATTCATAGGTAGAATTCTGTTTTTCCTGCCTTGTCAGATTTGATCTCACCATTACATTTTTTGTGTAAAGGGATCTGTGGCTAAACAGTTACAACATTGGAAACTTTGCCATCTTAGAGGGTAGGATTGTGCACGCACACATTGTGTTACTGACGGTGTCTGGCCTGATGTTTCAGTTTGTGGAGATGCTGGTGCGCAATCTGAAGGAAAGTCTGAAAACAGGGCAGTGGGAGGAAGCCAGGATGATGGTAAGATCCTATTTATTTTCTTTCTCGTGCGAGTGTCAGCGTCTCTAGTATACCTGTACTTACTTACTACTTAGGCCCCTGGCTCCAAGTGGAGCATAGGCCATCGACAACCCTTCGCCAACGCACTCTGTTCTGGGCTATTCTTGCCACTCCAGTCCAGTTGCTTCCCTGCTAGTATAGCTCTGCCTCAGTGTCCCGCCTCCAGCTGTTGCGAGGCCGGCCTCTCTTCCTTTTCCCTTGTGGGTTCCATGTCAGTAGTATACCTGTAAGCAACAGTTATATACTGTACTAGGGTGAGCTTATGACTAGGGTTTATCATTGGTACAACCGTGCGGCTGCCGGCACTGCGGCTGTCCAGCACAGCCAGTGGCATACCCAGAAGTGTTTCAATGTTGTTTTCAGTGACAGCTGAGTGAATTTGTTGTTGCTGTGCTTTTTGTAATGGGCTTTGGTCTGACCAAATAGACATGGAATTGAAATGTTTTTGTGTTGTATTTGAGAATACCTCTTGTTGATTGAAACAGGTACGGTTTCTGTCTGATCTTGTGAACTGCCATGTCCTGGTTGCTGCCTCAGTCCTGCAGATGTTTGACAACTTCATTGAAGTCACACTGGAAGACAACATTCCTCAGGTAGGCAATATTCTAATAATACTAACAGGCACTCTGTAAGTCTTTGTCATGATTATTCTAATAATACTAATAATCATGACAAAGACTTACAGAGTGCCTGTCCTTGGCCAAGTTTGACATTTTTTATTTATTTATAGCTTTTCATGGATGCAGTGTTAAAAAGATTTTGCCTTCCTTTCTCTTGGATTAAATGCAAACTCACTGGCATTAAATAAAAATGATCTGGATGATTACAAACAGTCTGCAGTTGTTGTTTTTTTCACATTTGCCATCATTCAATGGACTATCTTGGTGTGGTTATTGTTTTAACAGGTGCGGTCAGATGTCTATGTCTATATGGTATTATCATCACTTCCATGGGTGAGTGTGATATTTAGATTATTGTTGTTCAGAGGACAGTGTGGGGTTAAAAGAGTGGAATTGTGGAGAATGTATTTAATTAGATAGTTGGTTACTTGCATGCTTAATTAGTTAATTGAAACTGAATTTACCTGTTCTCTCATCTTTGAGGGTATTGTGTATTTGTTTGAAAAGTACAGATTAGGCAGTTCACACGTATGAGCACAGCATATGTCTGAAAGCATTTGATAATTCATCATGGTGCATTTTTTTTTTTTTTTTTTTTTTTAGGTTGGGCGTGAACTGTTTGAGAAAAAGGAGGCGGAACTGAACAAATTGTTGGACACCGTGGACAGTTACATCAGGTACATTACCTCCTTGTTGCGGTGTAACTTTTGTCATTGTATGCATTTCTGGTCAACACACTTCTAGAGCTCTTTTGTCCTTTTTTTTATTTTCAAAAACTCATGTATGTGACAAGGTGAGTCTGTGTAATAACCCTCTTTCATCTGTCTGTTGTCTGTCTGTCTGTCTGTCGTTTGTGACAAATGTTAACATTGACTGTATCTCTGGTGTTATGAATGGTAGAAACACCATATTTAGCACAATGGTAGTTGGTGACAAGGGGCTTTACAAATACACCATTTTGAATTGCCTCCCTCAAAGGTCAAGGTCACAGGGTCATGATGAAAATCTTTCCCCCCCCCCCACCCCCCCTCCCGAAGCTTTTGTACGTACAATTGACCTTTGGAATCCAGGTCACAGACTCATAGTGAAAGTAAAAAAAAAAAATCACGTTTTCTCTGTTTCTCAAAAACCACAAACACCAGGCTAAAAGCACAAATGAGATGGTATGCAAAGCTTTTATATACAGTACAATTTGCATGACCAAGACCTCAGGGTGTATATTTATTATTTTTCTCCAGTAAACGACAGAAAATTCACATGCCAGCCCTGCGAGTATGGAATGTTGACGAGCCCCACCCACAAGAGGAGGTATGCGGATCTGTTCGTTGATTTTGGCATTTACCTTGCTAGATATATACAGCATTATTAATTATAGCAGTTTTTAGGGAGTATTTTTAACAAATGTATGTTGGTCAGTGGAATTGAAGTTGTTTCATGACAGTTGCTGTCTGCCTCCATTTTGCTGTCTGGAAACTGTGGCGAAAATTTCCCCTCTCAGATTATATTAGCAAATGAAAATGATCGTGCAGTAGATAACTACAGGGGCTACAGATGAAGGAGAGAAAGGTGAGGTGTAAAAATACTAATGCAGAGTTGTGTAGTTTGCTTTTCTTAGCTGTCTGCTGTCTCTGTTCCTGTATTTTGTTCATGTCAGGACCATGTCTTGTGTGTTTGTACTTTGCAGTACCTTGACTGCATGTGGGCACAAATCCGCAACCTGCGTAACAGCAAGTGGTTGGAGAAGCAGATACTGCGGCCATACCTCGCTTTTGACAGCGTCCTTTGTGATGCACTTCAGCACACTCTGCCCCAGATTATCCCCCCTTCACACAATGAGGAGATGGTGTACCCCATCCCCCGAGTCATCTTCAGACTCTTTGACTACACAGATGTCCCAGAGGTGAGATCCACAAAATGGAGCTGTGTGTGTGTGGTGTGTGTGTGTGTGTTTATGTGTGTGTGTGTGTGTTTTTGTGCGTGTGGGTGTATTTGTTGATGATGATGATGATTGGCCATTTGTATAGGGCTACGAAAAGAACTTCCATGCAGTAAGCATGCTCACGGCGCCTTTGGGGTTGGGGCAGAAGAAGAAGAAGAAAAAAAAAAAAAAACTGAGAGAAAAGGTGCGTCTTGAGGTTCCGCCTGAAGGTCATGACTGACGCAGAACCTGACTTGAGGTGAGCTGGCAAGTTGTTCCAGAGGCAGGGAGCTGCACTCTTGAAAGCCCGTGCACCAGATCGTTTTTTGTTTGTGTTGTCATAGTAACCTGGGACAGCAAGTCTGGACTGGGAAGAAGATCTTAGGCTGCGTGAAGGTCTATAGAGTGGTATGAGCTCAGCCAGATATAGTGGAGCAGTGCCGTGAATTCAGGAGAGAGTCAATGAGAGAAGCTTATGTGTGCGAGAGAGAGAGAGAGAAAGAGAGAGAGAGAGAAATGTTACCTGCATAGTGTGACTGGTTAATAATATGCATTCTAGAAGCCTGATATTCTTGTCAGTTACCAGAAATATTGTTACTGTGTTTTTCCAGGACACAGTATTGCCAGGCAGTCATGCTATCGAGCGATACTTGATCGAGGAGCAGATTGATCGCATCATCCACACTAACCATTTCGAGCGCAAAGACTGGTCAGTGGCCCCTTACTTCAGAATTGTTTGCTATGTCAGGATAAGTGGTAACATCAAATCACTTACATGGACTTTTACCCAAATCACTGGTCAAGTAATCAGATGAACATTAATTTAAACAATCAGGGTTTCCACCTTTGCAACTTAACCTTTCTTTAGGTTATATTGAATGTTTGCCTTTTTGTCTGAGGTCAGATTTGTACATGTATTCTCACTTCTTGGCAGGGTTAAGGAGCTAAAGATAGTGAATAGATTTGTCTCTCACATTTCAGTGCCGCAGCCCTGCTCAGCTACCCTGTGAAGAACAAGCTGCCATTGAACTACATGGTTGTGGAGGTCATGTTCTCTCAGCTTTTCCAGCTACCATGTGCCCCTTACCTAGAGTTGTTCTACGGCTCCACTCTCATTGAACTGTGCAAGCTGCAGCCCAGTTCCATGCCACAAGTTGTATCCTTCAAGTTGTGGTGTTGATTAGAACACTTAATATAAAAACAAATCTAGTGTCCATCTTTCAAATAAGAGCAGGCTGTGGTTTGCAGCATGGAAAACAGAAATACTGTCACCCTCGCCCGTGTGAATAGTGGGGTGGAAGTTCGCACATCAAGTATCGTTTAGCAGCAGCAGGCTTTATCCTACATGAGTTTTGCAACCTAAGTGTTTCAAAAAGAAAAGGATGTGGATGCCAAGGGGCAGTCTACCACACCACAGCATACTAGGAATAGTACAGCTGCCTTCAGTTTTAGATTCTTGATAGAGCAATAAAATGTTTATGATAGTGACAGTTTCTTATTAGTTGAGTCTTTGATTAAAAAAAAGAAGAAGTTGTTTTGGCGTGTGTAGTTGACATGCATAACGATTATGGTTTTGTTAAAAATTCTTCAGAAAATTCTGGCTCTTTAGAGAGCTTACTAGCTTAGCGCTCCGCATTATTTGTATGACAGTGTTTGAAACCTTGACAGCTACCAGCTGGCTCAAGCATCAGAAATGTTGTTTGAGAGAATTGATCACATGCACACAATCTGCATTGAGAGGTGAGTGACTTACAGAGAGGGCTGGACTCAGCAGATTAGTACATTTTTATTGTGTTGCACTTCAGTATCCTGTTAAGTTGTAGTGTGGTTTGACTCTTTGCTTCCAACATAAAGATACCCTTCATGGACTGATACAGAGTATTATTAGTTGAACTTGAAAGGTGTTTGGCTCTGCTTGTTTATGCTCACTACTTGTTCTGTTAGCAAATCCGTACTGCAATAAACTTGTTTAAACCAAAGGTGGTATGGTGTTTTTGGTTTGGAGGAGTTCTTTTACTTCCTTTGATAGTCAACTCTGCATTGAGAATGAGTAGTCCCTCACATGTGATAATAGTCATTAATTTCCATGTAACAAGTGATAACTCGTACACTGTAATATCATTTATTCCGCAGGTTTGTAAACTGGTTTTCATACCACCTGAGCAACTTCCAGCTGCGGTGGAGCTGGGAAGACTGGTCTGAGGTGACAAGCATGGATTCTGAAGCACCTAAAGCCAAGTTTGTCCGTGAGGTACTTCTCAAGTGTCTGAGGTAGGCTTGTGTCTTGGAGACTAGCAGCATTTTTTCAAAATCATTTTGCAATTAACTGATACAAATAAAAGTGAAGGCAGATGCAGTATTGCTTCTGCTGACAGCTACACCTCTCCTCTGTACATTCCCTGCATGAAATGAACAGCTTTCAATGGGTGGAGCACTGTGGAATTGAGTGGCTGCCTTTGCTGTTAGGCTGTCGTGTAATTTCAAAACATGATCCCTGTGATTGATGCAATTTCCAGCGTGTGGAGATTCTTCATGGCATTCTTAATCTTATTGGCAAAGGAATGGTTACGTTCAGGCAAGGTATACACTGTTAAGGCATCTATTGTAAAAAAAATCGTCAGGTTGCTGATTTTCTTTTTAGCAGGTTTCCTGTCATTCCCCAGCACTCACTCAAATGTTGCGTTTCAGACTGTCCTACCATCAGAGGATTGTGGAGAGTGTGCCCGAGTCCTTTGCTGCCTTCCTTCCCATAAAACCAGCGCCCCAGTACAAGTATGAACAGGAGGGGGCTGGTGAGTGGACTGTTTCTGATGTTGCTGTCCTCTATTTTGATTCAGTAATAATGATAGTAAATAAGTACCAGTGCTCATTGCAAACTTTTTTGGTCTTCAAATTTTATTTTTTTTATTTGTTCTTATAATAATAATACGGAGTGTTGTGTAGGCGCTTTACCCAATTTGGGGGGGGGGGGGGGGGGGGGCTCAAAGTGCCCGAGCTGAACCCAACACGCACACTCACGTGAACCGCACGCATTCTGTCCACACTGGACATGAACACATTTTAATTACATGGTGCAAAGGGTCAGCTCAGCTATTTAAGTTTTGGAATTTAGAATTGCATTTACTTTCAATTTTTGTGGCCTGAACATTTCCAAAGCAGAAGGGGAGGAAGCCAGAGTACCCGGAGATAACCCCCGATGATCGGCACAAATGAACAGTGCCATGTATGAGATGAAAAATTTCTTTGTCCAGAGTGGGACTCGAACCTGACTTCTTGCATTTGTGGCAAAGTCTCTTAACCACTAGACCACTGACTGCCCCGTCATAGTAATAAAGTCAGTCTTCATTATGGCGCTCATTATTATTAGTTATATGTAGTCTGTAACATGCTGTATTCTTACAATGCTTTGTATACAAAAACGTAACAAAGTAGGATGAATAGTCTGCATGTAATTCTTTCCTCTCAATGTTGTCAGGATCTTTGCCCGGCACAACAGCAGCCCACGCATTGATGAATGCCATCAAGTCCAAGTGCACACCAGATGAGGCGGCTCAGCTCTTGCGGGACCTTCCCAACAAGTTTCCCAATGGAGATGAAAATGGTGAGGGTAACGTTACTGTACCTGCTGACTTAGGTTGTGATGGAATCTTTGTCAACTTACCAGTAAGGAAATACTATTGATTGAAGCATCCGCTTTATCACACAAGTGATTGTCTGTTTTCTTGCGTGTCAAATTGTCCACTACTACAGAAGACAAGGCATACAGACATGGTTTTTCTAAACAGATGTCTGAAGATTTTGCCATTTGCAGGGCACCTGAATTGAAATGTTACGCTATTACTAGTACTGGTATTAGTGTTTAACCAGTTGTTTGCAAATTTCAGCCTCCAGCACTTGAAATCAAGTAACTTAAGTTTGAATTTTGGTCTTGGTCCGCAGATAACCCATCATATCACCCCCTGAAGATCGATGTGTTTGTCTCTACTCTTCTCTACCTCGGGAGCAAGTCCTTCAGTCATTCCTTTGCAGCCATGGCCAAGTAAGCCACCATGTATATTCCGTGGAACATTGTCATGCTAGGTTTTCCTCAGATCATACTTTATAATTTTTTTTTTTAAACACTTTTTGTGTATTTAATGATGTACATCATTTTTTTTGTTTGTTTTTTTTTTGTTTTGCATCATAGATTCTACCCCAACCTGAAGTCCCTAACAGAGACAGAGGAAGCTCAGATTTATCTTCTGAAAACCATCTATAACACATGGTCAACGCATCAACAGGTTTGCACGCTTCTCTTTATCTCATGACGACAACACTCCTATGTTATCAGAATTCTCTGACATACTAATATTGGTCAAAATCTGCACAGTATGCTTTTTGTCGGACATGCGTTTTCCTTCATTAAGCGACAGATCTGTTTGTGTGGTCACATTTAATATGATTTTGGAGTGTCAATGTGCGTTGTTTGTATCCTGTTTTTAATGTGTGTCTTACTCGTGTTCATGATAATTTTGAGTGTTGATGTGCACTGCTGTACAGAGGATGGTGGTCTTGGTGGACAAGTTGTTGAGAACAGAGGTTGTTCAGTGTCAAGCCGTTGCCAACTGGATCTTTTCAGAGCAGATGCAGAGGGACTTCACCAGGTGAGTGTTCATCTTCACACAATCATAGAAATTTCATTGTGGGAACTTCTCATTGCTTCACACTGTTTCGACCTGTTGCTAAGCATTCATACACAAATAACAGTCAGTAGGAGAGATGCCACTGCAGGGATAGTGGAAATGTAGAAATTGAAATTTGCAGATATTTTAGCTGAAAGACTGTATTTATCATTTTCCTGTGTGATAATTTGTGTGTGTGTGTGTGTGTGTGTTTTCTGTGCAGCATGTACGTATGGGAGATCCTTCATGGCACAATCAAGAAGATGACCAAACATGTTGACCAGCTGCAGTCAGAGGTTGATGAGGCTCGTGACAAGCTTGATGCTGCCAAGAGAAAGGTCTTTCCAATAAACTTTTTTTTTCCCCCCTTCCCATTTTGGTTGTTTTCTTTTGCTTGGTCAGTTGGTTCAATTTTCTAAGTCAAAATAACCTATTACACTCTGTATATCTGTCTTGCTTTTGCTGGCCAAGAAGGTTCATGTACATGTAGTAACATTCATATTGCCATGTAGGAGGCAGATGGGATGGAGATCTTCTCAGACGAGGAGGTGCCAACAGAGGAAATGATTGAGAGAATGGAGGAAAAGCTGGAGACGGCCACCAGTCAACAAAAGAATCTCTTCCTAATCATTTTCCAGGTACTGTTTTCTTCTCACTCTCAGACAGATAAAAACACTTATCAAGAATCAGAACATTGCAATCAGTGAATTGATTTGTTTAGTGGTTTTACTCATGCCAGCATATATACCAGTCTGTGTGTGTGTGTGTGTGTGTGTGTGTGTGTGTGTGTGTGTGTGTGTGTGTGTGTGTGTGTGTGTGTGATTCTTACATTTGTGTTCTGTTGCTGTGCAGAGGTTCATCATTGTGCTGACAGAGCATCTTGCAAGATGTGAGTCTGCAGGTATTGATTACAATACCACTTGGTACAAATGGGTGATTGAGCGTCTACAGCATGTGTTTCTGCAGGTGAGTCTTGGTATACAATACACCAGATATAACTCTGTGTGTGTGCGTGTGTGTGTGTGTGTGCGCGCGGGGTGTGTGTGTGTGGAGGGGGGGGGGGGGGGGGGGTCTGTGGCTGTAAGTCACCTTGCAGATCAGTGTAAGCAGGTTGGGCTATTTTTAATGCTTTTATGTGGTCATAGGTAAAGAAAGCTGTGATGTGGTGCCATGTGATGTGTTTGTGTTATTTAGTTATGATGAATACTTACAATCAACTGCCTGTCAATTGTCTTTTCTCTCTCACAGCATCATCAGCTGGTATTCCGCTACATCAACACACTGGAGAGCCTACTCTTCACCTCCGACATCGACATCCACATTCTGGAGGTCTTCCAGCAGTTCTGTGCACTCCGGTCATGATCTACATCGATTGTTGATGAACATGAACCTGCATTATTGTAACTCTGTGGATTTGCATTACTGTGAACAGTCATGTGAATGTTGCATTGGTAGTCATTATGACCTTGATCTGAGGTTCGCTGTTCTGAAGAAAGTGGTGGTGTCTTGTATTTGACTCGCCAACTTATGCAGCTGACAGTCTTATTGACAGTAACAGTTGCTGCAGTAACAGGTGCTGATCGGTGTAAATGTCTGCATGCATAGAAAAATAGAGATTTGGGGGGGGGGGGGGGGGGGGAGAAGGGGGAGTGGTAGACATGTACACATCAGCTGGAGCAAATTTGATGTCAAATGACACGTGAAAATTCTGTCACTTGTGACTCGCAGGTTAGCTTCCACTACTCCCGCCATCATGGGCATGCAGGCTCCTGATTATTGTGGTTGACTTGTTTGTCAGTTACTTCTGTTGTCATGGTTATTGTGACTGTCTTTCTTTGACAAAGTGTACTGTTTGTTTGAAGTGTTAGGAGGAACCTCACTATTTCTAAAAATCAAGCTGCACAGGCCTCGGCTAATTGATACATCTGAAATAATTGAAACTAAATCAGCAGGGTGCTGCTAGTCAGTAGTGTTGCTGATTCAAAAGTTGATGGATTTATCAACAGCCTCTTAGTTGTCAGAATTGTTTTCTTGACAAGATTGTGTATATTGATGTTCTGCATCAAGTGTTTGGGCAGCTTGCTTTGATGATTGTGTCAATAAATCTTTCCAAAAATAGTTTCACTGTTGCTGCAGCATAATTTCATTGGAAATCGAAGTACACATTTTTTGTTATTTTATGGGATGTTGAATATTTCAGTGTTTTACCTTGAAGTTAGCTACATGTTGTGGCAGTGTTACACTTGAGGTGTCAGGCAATGTAGATTTTACTTGTTTTTTGTTTTTTTTCCAGACTGGGTGAGGTATCATTGGTATAGGAGAGGTGGACAATTGTATTGTCCTACACCTCCATCACCCACACCATGTCTCAAGACTGTGTGTTTCTGATTTAAAAAAAACACCTGCTCATGAATTATTACTCTGAGAACTAATATTTTTAAAGGGATTGTATGGAAAAAAAAACACATTCATGGTACTGTTTAGTTTAATTCCTGTGCATACACTTTGTGTGACTGTTGGGTAAGAAAATTTAGTGGCAAACTGGTTCTATCAGAAGCATGTGAGAGTATATACCTACAGTGCCACTAAATGTGCAGTTTGCGTGAGAACCAGGGATGGGTGTCAAGTAACCTAAGGATATGTACTATTTTTGTGTTGTCGGTGATCAATGTTACTTCCTTGGCTTAATGTTTTATCTGACTGTGGTGCTTCTGCCCACCAGAGCTAACTGGTAATGTCTTTGGTTAATAGCTTACCACTTCATGTCTGAAGGAGTCCACCTCCATAGATTCGTGGTTAGTGAATATGTTGCAACAAAAGCCAGCAGAACAGGAGATGGGGAAAAATACCAACAACACCTGTGAACGCCATCCCTGCTTTGTACTGTCACAATGACAAATTTCAGCATAGAAATGAAAACTCGAACTGAATGTAGTCTGCATTCGTCTTTATTAGACATTCGCGGGAAGTACATGCTCCCACCTTTGACTTCATACTGATCATTGCACCCCATCCCAACAAAAACAACCGACCAACCCACCCCAAAAACAAAACTCTGAGAAATGTGTGCACACTGAAGGCATGATACAGACTCACTGCAGATTTTACTCCTGTGTGTGTTTATATCTATCAGACCCAGTTTGGTATTCATCTGTACTTGCTGGCCTGTTCTGTTCACATGACATTGTGCATTACTAAGAACAAGCTCTACTGAATAAATATGAGTTGTTTACCCAAGTGTGCCTGTTGTCTGTGCATATTGAATGCATATGTAGTGATAAGATCTTATCAACCAAAAAAGCTTTACATCACACAAACACACACAGCAGAAACACATACACATCAACGACGATGTCCTATCTCTTCGTATGTACTTGATGCCACACAGGAGAAATGCCACACAGACTGTTTTTGTTCCAATTCTCTCGCATAAACCAGTACAGCTTTAGAAATCTGTTACTCTTCCCTTTCGCTCCCAATCACCATATCGCGTCGGCTCTGGACCTCGTGGGCCGCCAATCTCGCCAGTGATGGGATTGGTGTCATTAGGGTGGCGCTCTAAGGGTTCCTGTTCACCTTGGGGCTGTCTCTCTTCCTCCTCTCCCTCCCACTCCTCGTCAAATTTTCCTGCTGGTGTCTTCCCTTTTCGCCTCTTTGGTTTGGCGGCGCTGCTGCTGCTGTCTTCAGAGTGGTGCCGTTGAGGTACTGCTGTTTGCACTGGCTGCAGCTGTGCCACGCCAAGAAGCCTCACTGTGAGCAGAATGTGTAAAAGACCTCGGGTATGAAACAAACTATCATGTCGTCCATGAAGTAATTGACATATCGATGAAATCTGAACAAACGCGGGAGTTTGAGTCCACGCTTTGCTTTCTTATTACGGGAATGATAGACAGAACACTGACCGAAAAATAAACCCATGACTGTGAACACAACTTGTACAGTTTACGCAAAGGCCATGTTTGAAGCTGAAAACGTCGTCTGCTACGGCAGCTTTGCATCCGTGTCTTGATGCAGCTATGCAACAGCTGGTAAAATCACGACTCATCCATAGTGTGCACACTTGCACCGATATTTAAACAAGCGCACTACCGACTTATATCCCCACTACATGAGAGGGCAGTTTACCTGTCACATTCCGAAACGTTGTGCACAGTGTTGTCGCCATGATGACCTCTTACGAAAATGTTTCCCAACACAAAAGAAAAGCGGATCTGGAAAAGATTTTGTAAAAGATCCGATTGAAAAGATTAGCGCTGTTTGCCATACTGTGACTCAGACAAATTAAAACCTTGTGTACATAAGTAGAGAAAAAAATAAAGTGCAGTAAATTTCAATTTTAGTAGGTAGAAGAAAAAGCTGTTGAATTCAGAATCCAACGACTCGACCGGGCTTCTGATAAGATTCTCAAATGGAATAGTTGCTGTCATTGTGCATTTTCAGAATATCTAGCACTATTCGGATCAAATGGAGGAAAGGTGCGAAATGCTAGCACACGATCAGCGCCCGTGCTCAGTCTGGGGATTTGTGCCGGCGACTCTGCTCTTACCAGGTTAATGTAACAAAAAGATGATGCATTCGAAAGAAACTGGTTCAAGCTGCTGTAGTATCCAGCTTTCGGCAACAAATCAGGACTAGCATCGCAGAAGTTCAGCTGATTGCAGGTATTGGTACTATTACATTTTTGTCAATATGGACAATACCACAGAAGGAGTTAGTGATGGGGATGGTTCTGACAGTGACAGAGATTCGGCTTGCACATTGTACAACACTGATGGGGGCAGTGATCAACTCCCTCATTGTAAATCAGACGACAACCCTTCAGACAGTGACAACACACACTTCTTGAACAAGGGTTCACCTCTTGGGGACCGAGACCATTTGACGGGAATGATACATGACATGATAGGGGACATAATGCCAAAACCAGGGACCAGCGAAGGGGCAGACTCAACAACGTCAGACTTTGTTGAAAGGGCATTATGTGAAGTAACTGGCAGAGAAGACGGTGACACTAGTGCTACACAGAGACCCCCAAGTTTGTTTGAGGTTCAATCAAGGGAGGAACGTGCAGGTGAGGGGCTGCATAGTCCACAGATGCCACCAGCGGCACACAGACCACCCAGCGGACCCTTTGTTGTAGGTGACCAGATGGACATGATGGCTGAAGCCTTTGCAGGCAAATTCCTAGAGTCGTCTCTCTCAGGGTCTTCTAGCAGCCTCCTCCTGGATTCCAGCCCCATGCATTCTCCTCCAGGACTTGATCCAAACTCCTACCTCAGCCCGTCCCTCATGGACAAAATGAAATGGATGCCTCGTGCATCGGATCAGGGATCAGCATTTCCTTCCAGAAAATCTACAGAATTTCAAGGTTTAGTGTTACGCTCTGTCCCGCGACAGCAGAAGGTTCGCACAGACCTTTCACTCAGTGACAGGGTGCGCCTCATCAACATGTCAGAAACAACAGGCAAAAGCCAGCGCTCTCTTGCTGCAGAATTTCACATCTCTGTCGGGTCCGTGAATAATATCTTACGTCGAAAGCGTGAGTACCTTGAAGCGTTTGAGAAGAAAGAAAAGCAGCCAAGCAGCAAGACCTTCTGTTACAGCCGCCCTGGACCAAAGCCCTCTTCGTTCAGTGACATTCACATGCTGATAGTGCGGTGGCTGGAAATTGCGCGTATGAAGATGAAACCCTTGTCATGGCCAATCATTTTAGAGAAAGCACGTGTGTTTGCCACAAGGTTGAATATCCCAAACTTCACGTTCTCTGAACCATGGCTTGAGCAACTGAAGCATTCACTTGACATACCACCTCCCCGTGTTCAGCGTGGCATCAAATCAGAATCAGATGCCAAAGTATTGACAATGTGGCAGAAGATGTTACCTTTTTTGGTGCAAGGTTATGATCCAGAGAATATTTTCACAGTAACAGAGACAGCCGTGTACTACAAGTGTCTGCCAATGAGATGTCTGATTGGGGAACCTGTGGCAAAGGTAAGTGTGCTAAATCAAGCCAGTCTTTGTCACTGTAGGTCTAGAAAAGCAAACAAGTACATATGCCTTTGCCTGTAGTCAATATTTTTATAATTGGTAACGCCAATAAGGAAAAAGAAAGAATAGTAAGTGAATAGTAAGTGGAGAAAGACATTACATATATATATATATAGGACATCTATTTTTTTACATTTTTTAAATTTGTTTTAACCTTGTACATGTGGCTCTCACTCCCTCCTTAAATGTACCTTTTATTCAGATAATGCTGACGTGTGTAAATCCCATTATTCAAATGCTATTAAAAAGTATTTTCTACCCTTACACTAGTTACAGGGGTCTCAGTCCCACATGGATATGCTAGAACACCGCTTGACCGTTCTGCTGTGCTGTAACGCACTTGGCGAGCGCCTAAAGCCACTTGTGATATCACGCCACGCGCGGCCAGCATCACTGACAGGAGTACGGATGACAGAGCTGCCAGTGGTTTGGTGCCATCAGTCAGAGGGAGTCATGACAACGGATATTTTTGCCGGCTGGCTTCGCAGTTTGGATGCTGCTATGGGGCAGCAAAGGCGACAGGTACATTGTCTAATATTATCTTATTTAACTATTAGTAGAATGAGTTTTATGTAGTATTGTAGTCATGTATTATTCATAGTTTTGATGCACTTACAACCTGCTATGTGGGGATTTCATGTCAGACAAGAATGCATCATTATTATTGGCTCCCTTGTGTAACAATGGGAGTCTATGTTATAGCCCTCCGTCGTCTGTCTGTGTGTGTGTGTGTGTGTGTGTGTGTGTGTGTGTCTGTCTGTGTGTGTGTGTGTCCGCAGTAAACCTTAACATTGGCATTTTCTCAGAATCTACAAATAGCAGAGGCACCAAACTTTGCACGCCGATAGACAGCCAGATGACCTTTCAAAATATATCATTTTCAATGACCTTGACTCAAGGTCAAGGTCACTAAAGCTGTCTGTTTGAAAATTTTACATGGGCATTTTCTTGGAGTCTACAAATACCAGAGATTTTCAACTTTGCATGATGATAGACATTGATAAGAACTTTACAGATATACATGTATTTAATGGCCTTGTGAGAAGGTCAAGGTCAGACAAGCTATTTTCCGAATTTCCGTGAAAAACCTTAACATTGGCATTTTCTCAGAATCTGCAAAAAGCACAGGCACCAAACTTGGCATGCTGATAGACAGCCATAAGACCTTTCAACATATATCATTCTGAATGACCTTGACCCAAGGTCAAGGTCACTAAAGCTGTTTGTTTTGAAATTTTACACTGGCATTTTCTTAGAATCTACAAAACCCGGAGGTTTTAAAATTTGCGTGATGACAGACATTGATAAGAACTTTACATATGTACATGTATTCAATGGCCTTGAGTCAAGGTCAAGGCTGTACAAGCTATTTTCCGCATTCCGCAGTAAACCTTAACATGGGCATTTTCTCAGAATCTACAAACAGCAGAGGCACCAAACTTGGCAAACCTACAGACAGCCGTAAGAACTTTCAAAATGTATATTGTTGAATGACTTTGACTCAAGGTCAAGGTCACTAAAGCTGTCTGTTTTTAAATTTTGCATTGGCATTTTCTTGGAATCTACAAAAACCAGAGGTTTTAAACTTTATATGGTGATAGACATTGATAAGAACTTTACAGATATACATCTATTCAATAGCCTTGTGTCAAGGTCAAGGCCGTACAAGCTATTTTTGTTAAACCGTAATATTGGCATTTTCTCAGAAACAACAAACAGCAGAGGTGCCAAACCTGGCATGCTAATAGACATTGATAAGACCTATATACAGTATACCCGCACCACTTTAAATGACCTTGACTCAAGGTCAAGGTCATAAAGCTGTCTGTTGTGAATTTCAATATTACTGTTTTTGGAGAAACTACAAATACTAGAGGCATCCAGCTTGGCATAATGATAGACATTGATATCTTATTTGAATGACCTTGACCCAAGGTGAAGGCCATACAGTCAGTTTTGGGGGAAAGTGTAATATTGCCAGGAACTAAGAACACCAGAGACACCGTACTTGGCTTGATGATAGATAGTGATAAGATTTTTACGAACGCACTCTTTTGAATGACCTTGACCCATGTCACAAGGGAGCCATGGAGGCTTTTGCCTCTCTAGTTATGATTACTATATTACACATGAAATTGTAAATTTCTGCGGTCAGTTTTCTTGGTAAATTAACCATTTGGGAAGGTGATGCCTTGGATGCACCCTCCCCCTCCCTCCCCCCTTCCTCACCTTCCCCTTCCCCCCACGTCATTACCACATGCAAATATTCGGCATAGTGTTTTTCAGTGTTTCAAGAAATCAGGCGCAAGGAACACATGTTTCTACTTTCTAAGAATAAAAGTTGATGATTTTTGGTTGATGGTTTCAAGCAGTTTGCCGTAGGTTTGTGTCCATGTATACATCACTTTGCTGTTACACATACTTGCAGATCGCACTCTTCATGGACATGACCCCCAGTCACCTGGCATCAGTTCTGTTGAAACACACCAGTTTGAAGTTTTACCTGGACAACTCGGCCCATCTGCTGCAGCCTCTAAACCAGGGTGTGGTGCGAACACTGAAGGGTTACTACCGTCGTCGTCTGCTGCAGGCCACCCTGGCACGTTCCAACACAGTGGACAGCAGTCTGCAGTCTGTGCAGTCCATATCGGAACTCGACGCCATTTTCTGGATCCAGGTAAGTTTGAATGAACATAGACAATCTTTGGTGCTCCTGCTTTGTTTAGATATATATATATATGCAAGACTTTCTAGAACTGGTACAAAAAGGTTAAATCCTTCATAGGTTTACCTTTTTCCAATATGGCTTTTTTTAAATATTTTTTTCTGTCATTTAAAGCTCATATGTAAAACCGGCAGAAAACTATAGGAAAACGCCAAATTATTTTCACACCAGAGATTTCTTATTCTGTTTGTTTGGTGCATGCCTTTGCAAAATTCTATTTCTTTGGAAAGCATACTAGCAATGAATCGAACTGAGTCTGTATGTTTTAAATTTTATTGGCTCCCTTGTGTAACAATGGGAGTCTATGTATTAACCCTCCGTCGTCTGTCTGTGTGTGTGTGTGTGTGTGTGTGTGTGTGTGTGTGTGTGTGTGTGTGTGTGTGTCCAGAAAACTTTAACGTTGTCAATGTTGTAGAGATCGCGAAAAGTCACTGCATTTCGATGGAAATTTCTAGACCATCCCAGAACATGCGAGTGCAGTAACGTCAGCAGATTACGTAACCTCGGAAAGATTCCGTACTTGCCAGTATGTTACAGAATGTTCTAGATCTGACCTGTTAGTATATAAGCAGCACTGCACAGCGTTCTGGGTTCTTCCTCTTTCATGAGTTTGTTCTTGCGCATCTTCTGTTAAAAAAGTATTGGAGTTCCAGCCTGTTGTATCCCGTGTCTTCTCTGCGAGTGCACCGAGAGAGCGACATAGCAGGAGAAAAATACAACAGTCAATTTCTCAGAATCTACAAACAGCAGAGGCACCAAACTTGGCATGCTGATAGACAACCACAAGACCTTTCAAAACATATCATTTTGAATGACCTTGACTCTCTGTTTGAAAATTTTACATTGGCATTTTCTCTTCATCTACAAACACCAGAGGTTTTAAACTTTGCATGATGATAGACATTGATAAGAACTTTACAGATATACATGTAGTCAATGGCCTTGTGTCAAGGTCAAGGCCGTACAAGCTATTTTTGTGAAACCTTAACATTGGCATTTTGTCCAAAACAACAAACAGTAGAGGCACCAAACGAGACATGATGATAGACATCAATGAGACCTACCTTTCTAAAGCTGTCTGTTATGAATTTTAACGTTACCGTTTTTGGAGGAACTACAAATACTTGAGGCATTGAACTTGGCATGATGATAGACATTGATGAGATCTCATTTGAATGACTTCGACCAAAGGTCAAGGCCATACAAACTGTTTCGGTGAAAATTGTAATATTGCCAGGGACTCAGAGCGCCAGAGACACTTTACTTGGCATGATAATGGATAGTGATAAGAGCTTTACAAACATATACTCATGTCTCTCTAGTTTCTTAAACGCACACACTTTCTGTCATGAAAATCATGGAATCAGAATGTGCAGAAATTTCTGTTAGCTTCTGAATATCCTCTTAAGAATGAAGCATGCTCCTTTGGTTCACTTGTTTATTGTGTGCTTTGTCACCTCTAGGAGGCTTGGCGAAGCATCAGCACTGAGACCATTGGCGCTTGTTTCCAAGCGGCAGCATTTCCTGACAGCACAGAATCGACAAGCATTGAGAGGGCGTCAGTCTCCGTTGAATCTCTTCCTTCAGATCTTCCCCTGCTAGTCCAAAGGTGCAGCCGTGTCTTCAGGTTTGCGCCCATGTCAGTAGAAGTTTTCATTGAGTTTGACTCTCAGCTTCCTTGTCACCATGGTGATACAGAGGACTGGGAGAGCTCCCTGGTGGCAGAGGCAATGGGGCGGCGGATCAAAAGTGAGCCGGTTGATAACAGTGCTGGTGACATCAGCGAAGCTGGTTCAAGCCACTCCTTACCAGACGATGAGAGAGCTTCAGTTAGTGCGGTCTCAGCATCTAATGCCCTGGAGTGTCTGTCAAAACTCAAGCGCTTCAGTTCCAGCAACATCGGCCTCCTCACCACTGTGTATGAACTGGAGGGTCTTGTCTTAGACTCGCTGCACAATACCCAGCATTCCCTGGCGTCAGGATCACATGCAAATTTGGGTCTTGCTGCCATTCCCATCACCTGTGACTGAGATTTGCAGATCCTGCGTTGATTTTACTTGGGAGAATCAACAAAGCGAGTCAATGTTATAGTGTGTCATGTGTCTGTGATAGAGTTTATACATTGTATTGCCATTTTCCCAGCAGTCTCTGATACTAGCAACACAAAAAGCTTTTCACGGTGGCAGTTGTTGACAGTGTGACTTTTGTGTGTAGATCGGCTGTATTCTTAGTCCTCTGGTACTTACTTGATGCAAACATGACTTGCAATAAGATTTTCTGAGCAGATTGCTTGTGCTTTGCCACACCGTAGTGTGTTCCTGTGTATGATGATTCTTATCATATATAATCAGATCTCTAACCAAAGATACACCGTTGGCTTGGTTTGGAGAAATGCTTTAACTTAGTTTAAGGCGCCCCCATCCCTACACACACACACACACACACACACACACACACACACACACACACACACACACACACACACACACACAGGGAAACTTTTGCAAAAGGTGACTTAGTGTGTACCTGTGTATGATGATTCTGATCACAGATATATGTATATTTATTCAGGTCTCTAGCCAAAGATACAACACAGGCTTGGTTTGGATTCTAAATGCTTTAAGTTTATGCTGCTCCTATGCCCCACTCCACCACGTGCGTGCGCGCGCGCACACGCACACACACACACACACACACACACACACACACACACACACACACACACACACACACACACACACACACATACACACACACACACACAGGGAAGGTTTTGCAATAGATGAGTGGTTAGTAAATGTGTGTATGAATAAAATATTGCACCAGGTCACCTACTGTGTGCCTTTATGGATGAGCAGGGAGCAGTGGGTTAACATGTCCAGCATTATCAGGCATTTTACTTAATGGCCATAAACACTGCTATGGTGTATGGGTTCCAGTCCAGATTGAGATGTGATACTGATTTTTCTGGCATATAGTTTAGTTTCTCTCTCTCTCTCTCTCTCTCAGGTTTTGTTTTGTTTTTGTTTTTTGGTGGTTTTTTTCCTTCCTTTAAGCTATCCAGTACCCACACGTGTCTTGCTGTGAAAAAGATTGATTGATCATGTATTGTGCATGTGTAACTCCCCCTTGTTACGGATCAAGTATCCAAACAATAAAATGTGTCGATGCCTCAGGGTCCTTCAACTTTCCTTTCTCAACAAGGCTTTAAAAGAAGACGGGAAAAAAACAAAAGGAAAACCAAGAAAGTAGATGGGTAGCTCAGCACCACAGTGACATGCCTCCCCTAAGGGAATCAACCTGAATTCTGCAAAAAAATAAACACACATATATATATAGTTTAAAAAAATGAAATATGGTTCTTCCAGTGTACACAAAAAGTAACTCCTCAGAAATTGACATGTCTGTATGAAGTTATATGTGAATGTAGGAGTCTTTGTGCTGTTACGAAGTGTGGCGATGGTGCTTTTTACTTTTGTCAGTGCATGGACGCGTCAAGACCGCCCATGCACAGTTTGTTCATTATCCAGGTAGCAGTTACCTGTCATTTACTATTGGCAGGTTTATGGATGTATACATGTACATGTTTGTCCATGTTGTCCATGTGCATGTATAGCTGTAGGGTATCTACGTGGTACATGGTGAACACCATAGTTTACCAATGTCCTGTCGATGTCTAGTCTTCAGTATTTTTCACACACATGCATGTTGTGTGTGTCTGTGTGACAGTGCTGAGTTTATTTCAACACTTGTATTGTTTTAGTGAACTTAGTACAAGTACTGCTCACTGCTGGGCTGAATTCTTCCATGTCATGTGTGTCTGTAAAATTTTTGCTTTGGAGAATTGTTATTGATTTGAATTTTTATTGCCAACAAATATCACTGACTGATTATCTGACTGAAAAATAGTGTGTGTGTGTGTGTGTGTGTGTGTGTGCGTGTGTGTGTGTGTGTGTAACTTTTATTTTTTTTTTTTTTTTTACCCACAAACATGAACACAGTCACTGTGAAGACAAACTTCCGCATGAGTGCATGTACCTCTCTTCCACACAAGACTTCTTTTTGCACTTGGTTCACTGATTTTCTATAAAAAAAAAAATTTAAAAAAAAAGAGCAAAAAGGCACAAACTTGTCTAGATTCACAGTGGCGGAAACACAGTGCCCCACATCACTAACTAGAGAAAGATACTACATGTATAATGCTGGCTATCGGTGATGAATCATCATAGAATTTCTGTTAAATGGTGTTGTGACAAGGAATCTCCTGTTGTACATCTGGCCTCTGCAGATGATTGCGTGGCGCATGAAAGTTTTACCATGGTAAGGGCAGTGTACCTAAGGGTGGTCAGCTTTCTGGGATGTACACCATTTCTCAAGATCCAGTTATTGTCCAACAAGGGCCAACATCCTCCATGGTTCCTGAATAGCATCAGCATTTTGGGAAAGGATGCTGACCACATGCACACTTACAGATGTCAGTCACCCTTATCAGCTTCCCTGTCTTGAATTCAGTGACCCCAACAGTGCCCGTGCTGCTTGTATAATTAGGATACTTTGTGATACATTTCACCCAGCACGTAAAATTAGTGACATGTATGAATGTCATCATATATAGGTTATTTCCTTTTGGTGATGTGGGGATCATTTCGGATGTACAAGAGACAACATCCTATATGACAGGGAAGTGTTTCCAAGGTCATGATTATCACTTATAATTGAATTACACAGTTCCATGTCATGCCATGTCATTGGGTGGTTGCCAGCAACAGATGACTGATTGTACTGCTTCACAATTAGCTGATTGATTTCACATTTGAGAGATCCGGAGGTACATGTACATATATTACACTTGGCAAGTGTTCGGTTCATATCTGCAACATGGCTTCTCTTGGAGATACCATCACCTCAGCTCCTTCTTCTACCAGTTATGAAAACGTGACCTGGACACCAGAAGAAGTAAGCTCATGTACAGGAAACCTTTGATTCTGTGTGTGTGCGTGAGTGCGTGCGTGTGTGTGTTTGTTTTGTTTTTGTCATTTTTTGTTTTTTGTCGTTTTGGAAGCTCACACAAACACTGTATGCATATTGAGAGGAATCCTAGAATATCTACGGTGCTTCAACTGTTCTTTTTTTAGATTAACATATTACAAATACATATACAGTGTATATAGATATATGAATAGACAAAAACTCTTCTTTTCCATAAACACAGATTGAACACAGACAGAACTTTGTCAGGTGGTTTAATATTTAATGTATGTTTCTGTACACGTTCGTTTTGAGAACACATTGTTCTGTCTAGGAGTGCTCTGTGCACAGATATTTTGTAAGGTGTAACTGATGGCTTTTAAGACTTTGGTCTGTTCAGTTCTTGTTAAAAAGTAACAGTGCTTTTATTTTCCAGATTGCAATATATCTCAGCAAACTGAGTGAAGAGGCATTTCAGCAGCGCTACCCTGTGGTCATCTACTTGTCCACTTTGGCTGTCGTGGGCTTCTTTGGCAACAGTCTTGTCCTGGCAGTCTATGCACTTCGCTTCCCGCCAAATGCCACGCGCGTCTTTGTCCTGTCCATGGGCGTGTGTGACCTTACCACCAATGTGCTTGGCCTGCCCTTACAGATAGCCACCATTCGAGTTGCCTACAACACCTATGATTACTGGCTTTGCCGTGGCTTCTTCACTTTTGCCACGCTGACCACACAGGCCTCTGGGCTGCTTCTGGTGCTGGTGGCCATCGACCGCTATCGCAGAATCTGCTGGCCTTTGAAGAGGCAGATGAATGCACGTGAGGCCTTGAAACTAGTGCTCGTTACAGTGGGTGTGAGCAGCGTCATATTTGCAGCGTTCATACCGCTGTATGGGCTGCACACTATTCCGACAGACATCAGTGGTGTTTCAGCCAGCATGTGCTGGGCTGATGATGCAATCCGAGGCACTGTGTACCCCTTGATCTACAAAATAGTACTATTGATTGTGTTTTTCGGTGGCCTGCTTGTCATGGGTGTTGCATACTTTCTCATCGCCAGACGCGTTTGGAAACAGAGCAGGAAGAGAAATCAGATGTCCAACACATTACCCACAAAGGAGCCAGGGAAACTGAATGAATTTTCAGTGTCAAGCAGCAGAGATGGTGCCAAGCCCTTGGCTTTCCAAAGTCAGTCTTCAGAATCGCAGACACCCTCTACGGATACTTCCTTTTCTCAGTCAGGCAAAGGCGATTATTCTGAAGACAACAAAACAGAATGCTTCCACGAGTCAGGTCCTACTTTTGTTTGCAAACCCACACCAAGTGCAGAATCATCCTGGCTCAAGATTCCTTCGAATGACGCTAACCTGGAATATGTTAAAGGGGAATGTTCTCCTAGGCAAGACGTGACAGGCGTGAGGGCATCAGCTCCAAGGTTGCCAAAGAAAGAATGGGCTGGAGAAGATCTCGCTGTGCAGCATCCAGTGGAGTCCACGCAGGCTAAAGGGGTGATGTCAGGTAACACTCTGAGCACCAAAGACAAGAACGCCAGTGGATCTAGGCAGCTGAAGAAGCCATTGTTCCTGGATAAGAATGGCCGAAAGATCCGGTCCAGGACCACCCTGATGATGGCAACGCTTACTGCACTCTATGTGATCAACTGGCTGCCGCATCTGGTTATGAGGTCAGCATCTGATTTTTATTATGTTTATTCTGATTTGACTGGTAAAATGCTGGTAAATGCCCTCTGCATTGATTGGCCACTGTTTCAGGGAGTTGACGAGGTCAGTTTTGTGTTTAGGTGTAAGTGTGTAAAAGCAACAACAACTACTGTATTATACAAACTTTCGTCTCATTCCCTCAATGAAGCAAATGGGCCCCTTGAAATCAGCACTTACTGTGTGTCTTTCTGAGGGTGTGTGGATATGGGCCTGTCATGGACTGTTAGCTAGTTGAGTGAAAGACATTATGTTTGAAACAGGGAGAGAGTACGTCACGTGTGTGTGTGTGTGTGTGTTTTAAGCAAAGTGCGACATGCACACTTATGAATGTCATTATAGTGGCACCTGGCTGGGCATTTTGCAGGTGCATCCGCAGTGACCCTGTCAACTGGTGTGAGAACTGGACTGAGTGTGGCTGGAACACCTACGCCATTGTCATCCGCTCATACTACATCAACAGTGCGGTCAACGCCTTTGTCTACAGCTTCTGCAATGCTCGCTTCCGTTTGCAGTGTCATTTACTGTTTCAGGAATGTTTCAAGAAACGGGGCAGTCTGGGAGACAGAAAAATATGAACATGGAAAGTTTTTGTTTGTGTGGTTTCTGTAAAGACCAAAATGACAGAAGTCTGCATGGATCTGGTTCATTCCTGGTCATACTTCATGTAGATTTTCATTTTTCCCTAATGGTAGGGATCCCGCTAACTTCAGTGAAAGCAAATACCCTTCACTGTTGAAAGGTAAGTTAACAGGATCTCAAGCAGTAATATTCTGTCTACATGTAATAGTATGGCCAGTTCAAATTGCTCAAGTAGTCTGGATAGGGATGTCACACAACCTGTAATGTAATATCACATGTATCTGTGTAAAGTTTATATCCACTACTGTAGTAAAACATTATCACACTTCGCTCCGTTATATAAATACTGATGTTTATTGGAATTTTTCTAACTCGGCTTGTTTCTAAGATATCACATGCTGACAGATACAAACAAAATGGAAAATCTCGATGACCCTAGCTTCCTTCTGACCTACCTGCACCTACCCTGATTAATTTATAAGCCCAAATATTTTAACACACCTACTTTTTTACTTATTTGATCTGATAACGATGACAAGAAACAAGCAGACAGTAACTCTGGTAAAATGACTGCTACATACATATGAAAGTGGGTGGGTATACAATTGTAATGTACATAAGATGATACCATAAATTTCCTACTGAAAGAATATGTGGAACATCCATATTTTATTTACATGTTACAATTAATATATATACATGTATATTAATATATTAATAGCCAATATAGGGCAAGGCGGACTTGTCCATTGGCATACAAAGCACAATATCTCCTAGATATATATATAACCACTTGCATCTTGGTCTAAATCAACATGAACAAATATTTTGTATAAAAGGAAACATGAATGAAAATACCCTGTGAAACTTATGAAGAGAAATGTAAGCAACAACCACAACAAAATACAAACTACATATGTACATGCATGCATACTTCAAAAGAAGAAAAGATCTGTAAAAAACATTTTTTGTACTCTAAGTAGAGCAGCTGAAATGAACAACTACTATAAATGCAGAGTGTTTAAATGAACAACCTACATTAATATCTCTGGGGGCAAACTCTATGCATGGAAACATAAAGCAGTATATGTGTTCATATGTATGTGTACAGTCAATGCAAAGCAGTAGCGGCTGAGTGATCATCTGATGTTAAGAAACGATTAAAAACACAAACAATGAAAACAGCCACAGTATCACATTCTGCTGGAAATCTGCTCTGGGATATGTTTCACACATGTATGATACTTATAGCAATTTGCTTGAGACAAACAGCCAGCAAGAACAATAGAAACAGATTTATGTATCACAGACTCAGAGATCACAGCTCAGCGCTTTTCACATGCAGCACCTCTCTTTGAAAGGAAAGCACCTCAGCGGACGGAAAATTGTACATGTACATGTACTTCAGTAGTATCTGAAGCTGGAATGTTCAACAAATCATATATAGACAGTATACAAATAAAAATGATGCAAACTAAATCCACTAAAAGTGTCACAGACTTGAACATACATGTATTAAACAAATGTGTGTGTGTGTGTGTGTGTGTGTGTGTGTGTGTGTGTGTGTGTGTGTGTGTGTGTGCATGTGGTTGGTGTGTCAGGCAGCAAATAATAATAAAAGAAATTTGTTGGTTGCTGCTTATCTTTACATTTCTTTGCCAACTTCACATTTCAACTTCCTGGCGCACCACTATTCATGCATCTTCAGTGCAAGAAAATAACAACAACAACAAACCAAAAACAAAAAGAACTTGCATTGGCACAGTGAAAGGGCTGCATGTCTTAAGCTGGTATGACTTGCATGGCTGCCTACTGTGGCTGCATGATTTATTTTTTTAAGTATCCCTGGAAGTGCTTTGCGTGTTTCAAGATGTCCTTTGGAAAAAGCTGGAATCCTTACAACATAATGATCGAAACAAAGTAACTGGTCGCTAAAAAACGTCATGTTGCCCAAGGCTGGAGGCCTGATTTAATTTGCTAGTACGTTTTAGCAGACTCCTTGGCAGCTTCATCAGAGTGCAATAGATGAGATCTACCCAATCCACCCTACATTATGAAACTACAATGTATTTCTCTGACCACTTCCCTTACCATAATCATTGAAGATCTGTCATTTTTTTAAATTTTTTTTCTGCCTCCTCTCAAGTCGAAAATCTACACACTCTACCGAGCCTGCCTCTTTCATGCCATCTTCCTGAGCTGAATTTCTGCACACTCTCATCCCAGCTATGTAAGGGAGGAAGCATGACTGAAAAGAAAAAGTAAACAAAGTTCGAAAACAATTTAGGCTGAGTGACCGATACTAGACAGCTTGCTAGTCGTAGACAGGCCTAAAGCCACTACCCCCTGAAGCTCCACCTCTTCCTCCTCCCCCACGGCTGCCACTTGCTCCAAAGTTGACTGCAGCATCATTCCCAACAGGCCTTTGGTATTGAGGGATTGAACCTTCACCCTGTGTAAGAGCCAGGTAGCGGGAATCATCTGCTTCCTGCCCGGTCAGAGCAATGTTGCGCAGATCCGGCATTTCGGCAAATGGCAGCCACTCTTCTCCTACAAAAGAGAAAGGAAAATCGTTATAGGTTCATGTACCAGTATATATATGTGGGTATGAGATATCTTGCTGATACATGTAGTTAACAGCACATAAACATTTCTATGCTGGAGACCAATAACAACTAACCCTAACCCTAACTGGACACACACTGCAATAAGACTCGATATGCTAGGAACTGCATAACGAGGGTAACTACAAGATAATAATAATAATGACGACTTATAAGGCGCCTATGCATGAAATGAAACAGGCTCTAAGCACCATACATCATAACTACATACACCACTTTCATACACACAGACTCACAGGAAACATTAAAAGTTAAACAATATCTCACAACAATATCTTAAACATTTGTTACTGACCAACTGGCAGTCCATTCTTGCGACGTGAGTCCTCTGTATCGAAGAATGTTCCATGTTCCTCATAATGTTTGTCACATGCTGCGCACAGGAAATCTGAATAGAACTGGCTGCAGGGGCACCCTGAAAAATTACCAAAGGAAACAAGTTATCCAGCGAAACATGCACTACTGATATACACAGTATACTCTATACGCACTTTCAAGCCTCAAAAGTTATCTGTGAGTTTTTTGTGTGTTTCTTTTTACATGAAAGGTGGTGTTTGTAGGATTGATGATAAATGTTTATATATATATATATATATATTTTTATGACAACAATAGCAAAAAGTTATTCACTAATAAGGAAAACAGGGCAAATATACTAGAGATTCGACAGAACAAACAGACTAGACAGTTAAAATGTGTGCGTACCTCCAACCTTGCAGCGCCGTGAGTTCGGGTCGTGGAAATCATGGGTGTGTTTGCACTTGCACTTGGCACGCCACTTGGTGGGGTCAAAGTTGCGGCGGCGTTGGTGCCAGAACTCTCCGATATCTTCTGGTCTGTTTGGGACCCAGTTGTACGCTTTACAATTGCAGCCAGCAACCTTGCATGGCACCTTGACACTCTTTCCTGCACCGGCACACAGAAAAAGTGATAAGCTATCAATTCAAATTCAATCCACATACTGATTTTGTGAGCTGTTGTACCACTCCTGACCGCAACTCATAAACCATGTTTCCAAACTACCGCACATTTAGAGGGATATTTCAGCTGCTACACACCTGTTAAATGAAATAGTGCTGAACATATTTGTACATGCTGTATTCACTTTCAGTAAAACACGCTTTCACACATACATATTGCTGAACACAACTGGTACATTGTTTTTTTTTGGTTTGCTGATCACAAAATATATCCGGTATGGAGTAATTCATCAGAATATTTGTCTCAATTTGTGAACCTCAAAGAGAACTTTGTACTGAAAATGACCAGTACAATGTATATAAATATATATACAGTGAAGTCCGGATGTAGTGATAGCCCTCGGGACCAAATTTTTTTATCACTACATCCGGACTATTACTACATCCGGATGTCCGGTTATAGTGATATTTTTGTAGGTTTTATCACTACATCCGGACGTCCGGTTATAGTGATATTTTTGTAGGTTTTATCACTACATCCGGCCAATCACTTGTAGTTGTAGTGATATCTTCAAAGCTTTTATTGCCACATGCGGCGGCACATTTGGTAAACTAGCCTCAAGGCAGTAATAAGGTGATTTTGGAACCACTATTGATTTCGTTTTGTGACGTTTCTTCTGTCGTCTTTGTCAGGCTTGCAAATGTCCTGTGTTAACCTACCCCCGTCCTAGCAGTTCAACAGCCGGTGTGTGTGTGTGTGTGTGTGTGTGTGTGTGTGTGTGTGTGTGTGTGTGTGTGTGTGTGTGTGTGCGTGTTTTAGAGAGAGAGAGAGAAGGGCCACTTAGAAATACGGGTTAAATGAAAAATCGTCAGATTTTTTAGGAATGAAATTTAGTCTTTAATCAGTAACAAATGAAAAAATAAAAATGTACACATGTACAAGTACGTTTGTCCACACGAGAGACTCTGGTTTCAGTAAGTACAGTGAAGTCCGGATGTACTTCTTCGCTATTTCCGTCTGTGTACGTTGTTTTGTTTCAATGTCTTTCAAGAGATCAATCTTCCGCTTCAGGGTAAGCACATTGCGTTGCTGGCGTTTGCTCGCCATTTTGGTAAAGGGAGATTACTCTCGAACATTATCACTACAGCCGGACTTTAGCTTCCCCGGGACTTGAAAATAGTATCACTACAAGCGGACTATCACTATATCCGGCCTGAAAAATATCACTACAACCGGACTAAGTTAACAAAGAACATGAACAACTGGGACCGGGACCAAGAAATTCTATTACTACAGCCGGACTATCACTACATGGGTCTATCACTACAGCCGGACTTCACTGTATCATAAAATAAAATAATCCTCCACAAATGCAGACTGCCTCTGAAAGCCTGTGGAGAATTATTCTACTTTACAATCTGCATTCATGGCAAATGAACCTTGACAATTCTCTTGCACAGCATAGTTTGACTGTGCAGTGCCTGTGTTTTTGTTGTTTACAGATGGTTAAAGACATTGTGACAAGGGCACTACATAGATCATGTACCTGAATACTTATCATGCTCTTCCAGGGGGTGATCACAGAAACATCGTGACAGTGGGTTGACACGCTGACAGTCATATTTGTAGTCAGGGCAGCGCCATCCAATGTAGATGCCTTGTCCACAGAAATATATATATTTCTCCTCAAAAGCATGGACGTGACATATTTAAGTAACTATAATACATGTATATAAAATAAATATATATAGTGATTAAACTTCCTGAAAAATGCAGAGACATAAAGGGAATTTTTCTGAGTTTATCTTATATTTATATCTCATATTTCATGTGCTTCGTGCTGACCATTTTCATGAAATGGATCTTGACAGATAACTTACAAGTGAAAAATTCATACAAACTGTCCAGACATTTAAACAAAGTAGTCTAATTTGACCAGTAAAAAAATCAGTCCACCATAAACACACTTTCTTCAGGATTTCCATAAGTACCTGTTTTCTGGGCCAACACAGCTGCTTCTGTCTCCCTGTCAAACAATTTCTTCAGTTTCGGTGCAAAATCATCGTTCATAGCTCGTGCAAAGGAGACCACGTCATATTTATCAGCTGGCTTAATTTCACGCATTGTGTAGCCTGGGAAAAAAGTGAAAAAGTGTACAGTGAAATGTTTGTAAATCTTTAACTGTGAGCAGACTGAAAGGTTGTGGTAAAAAGTATAGTCCACCATACTTTAAAACTAGCAACAATTAGCGGAAATTTAAGTTTCATAACTTAGAGTTGTAATCATTTATAATTTTGTTGTGGGCTAAGCATTTCTAAAGTGGAGGTGGAGAAAGCCAGAGTACTCATGCAAGAGAACCCTAAACATCTGGCTCACCAGAGGTGAAATATCCAAAGTGCCAACCGCATGAGATTTTAAATCCTCAAACTCTTGGACTGGTGACAGGGTCTATTACCACTACTCCACCCTACATCCCTACTTCTGTGCACTTTCTTAGGTAAGCAATTCCTTAGCTTTTACTCTGTAATACATCTGAAAGAGCTCACCTTCTGGGACAAGCATGCCATTCTCCTTTCTGAAAGGAATGGGTTCAATTTTGTCAAAAGGAGTTCCTGTCGCCACGCCGCGCCCTCCTCTGGGCACTATGGCCTTACTGGTGTTGGATGATCCTGCCCCTGGAGGGGGACCCTGGCCCCGCCCACGTCCAGCTGCTGCAGGGGCCTTTCCCTAAAAGTGAACAATTATCAGTGTCACCTTTTACCAATATCCTGTCAATACAAACAACAACCCCCCTTGCCCCCGCCCCCCAAATTAAAAAACGAATGCCCAAACACACACACACACACACACACACACACACACACACACACACACACACACACACACCAGAACCAAAGGCTCAATCTAAAAAGACAATGTTCATTTTCAATGTTTCCTCCTTTTTTTTTCTTTCATCCATACCTTGTTGACCTTTTCAACACTCCCCTTTTTTTCAGTGCTTCTTCTTCTTTCAGCCATGATCAGTGAATGATTCACACAGGACTTCAATCAAAGTCTGAAAATATATACAACAAATAAATACAACAAATAAATAAACGAAAACAACGGAAACATTGCTTTCATGCACATATGTACCTAATGGCAAACTAAATAAATGTGTAAAACACACTTCAAACGGGAAAATCTGCACTGAAAATTGCTCATTCGAATCTTACAGTTTGATGCTCAAAACCTGACTGCGACCACGACCCCCCCCCCTCCCCCCCCCCCCTCCCCGTTCCTGATTGTCTATTTCCTTTTTCTGGGACCATTACTGAAAGAGTCAAATCTAATTAAAAGAGAAAAAGGAAAGCAGGCGAACAAATTTATGAAGTATAGAGAAATAAACGTGAAAGCAGTTTCATACATTGACAAAAACCCCCTGGTATTCAGCGACGAAAAACGAAAATAAACTTCAGGCACTGCAACGCAAAAGATAAAGTAGCTCCATTTGTAAACAACTGATGTCGTCAAGCAATGTGCGTATCTTAAAAAGCATTTAAAAATAAAATAGAATAATAATAAACTATTGCAAATATTACAAATTGTTTAAATGCATCGTGTCACACCTTTTCAACAACAAATTAGATATGCTTGACTTGAACATTTATATTTAAGCCGTCGAATTTGCAATCAACAATTTTGAGACCTTCTCGCGAGATACGAGTTCGAAAGGAGGATTGACAAGATGGCCGGCAGAGGCCGGGGCCGTGGTAGGGGACTTTCCTTCAACATTGAAGCCCTTGGTATTGGTCGGGGCGATGCTCTACCAACTCCGATTCAGCAGCCACCACAGCTTTTTCCGGTAACGATCAATTGATTGCATTTTCTAGGGCAGTTTGACCAAAAACAAAATTGTCTGCTAACTGTCTTTTATATTGTAACATAACACATGCAGCTGTGGGTTGGACGTCAGTCGGCTTCTGATTGGCAGTACATGTACCAAGCCCATCGTACCCCCAACCTTAAATCTCAGTCGTTCTGGTTTCTAACTCTAACCCTCATTCAAATGGGTTTACCAACCATAAGCCTCATTTAACATTCAGGGTTGCACATTTTCCAAAGCTTCTGTAGGACAAAGTGTCCTGGAAAAAGCAAAGTGATAGGACACAGTGTCCTGACCACTTAGTGGCAATAAAAGATTTTAATAGGACAAATGTCCGCTTGAGGTGGGAAAAATAGGACATTTGAAATTTGTATAGGTCAATGTCCTGGGACCGACTTAAATGTGCAACCCTGAACATTTGTTACTACAGTAACTCTAAAACTCAGCAGGTTAGCCAGTCTATCAGAACAACATTGGTCCAGCCAGTGTGCATAGTTTCAATTAAGATTAAAGTTACTGCTTTTCAGTGACATACTTTTCAAACAACAAGGAGTGCATTGTTCTGTTCATTTCTCGTAATATTACTGTTGTTTTATTACACAGCCCTTGCTATACAAACCAGCCCCACTGCAGCCAACAGAGACCACGCGTTACCTGTTGGCTGTGAAAGAAGAATTTTGCAATGCCATGCGTCGCTCCCCATACTACCTTACAGTTGTTGAAAAAAAGCGAGACATTGAGCGCTACTCAGACAGATATCAGCTGAGCCAACAAGAAGCCCAAGACAAATGGACACCAGGTGAACTTTGGGCCATAATAATTAATATCATTATGCCACTATATGAACATGGTTTTCATGATATTACTGCAGCCACACATTCAACTGTGGTCCTTTCTATGAGGCAGTTAAAAATGTTACAAAACAAGGGTTGCTGTCATGGTAAAAGCAGATGCAGGTCTTTCTTTAAAATTATACTTTATGTACCAAAGAGAGTGCAGTATTAAAAAGCACATCCACGACAACCATCTATTGTACCCATTAAATTTCTTCTTATTCTTGACCTCATGTGTTCAGTCAAAGAAGGAAATGTGTACTTATCCAGGAACAGTTTTTCATAAGTTCTTTCTTCCAACAATTTCATCATTTCCCCAGACTGGAGTCGATTTCCAGCAGAATTGAGAGAGAGGAAACCAAAGAAAGTAAGGCTAGCAAGACCCAATCTGTCTGCAGCAAGGAAAAAAGTCCGACAGGAAGATGTCCTAAAGGTGCTTGAGGTAAGAAGTCAGGCCAGTATACCACTGATTTTTATCGTAAGTTGAATTAGGATTTACATGATTTATGGTAGAATGTAGTGTTACGGAATTGGTTTAGGTTGTGCAGTGTACATGAATTTCTGCATGTGTGTGTCTTCCTGTGTCTGTCCAAGCAAAAGTGAAGAAAATTTGTTTACTGGTGTTGTATGTGTATTCATACATGTTCTAGGTGGTGTTTTTTGATGGAGGGTTATTTTTAGGTTGCTGCTGAAATTTTTGTTTCCCGAGTTGGTACTCTTTTTAAACTCTTTTCTGTGCAGTTTTGATGTACACTGTAGAGTAATAAGTAATCATTTGGACATGTATGTATACAAATGATGGTGTTCTGATGACTGTAACTGTTGCAGACACTAGAGAAGACAACTAGAGGAGAAGATGAGGAAAAGGAAGATGATGAAGTGAAAGATGAGGACAAGAAGGAGGGTCAGGAGGAAGAGGAGGAGGAAGAGTATGAAGAAGAAGTGTTGGAGGAGGTAATGTGTTGAGTCAAAAATATGCTGCACAGACCACCTGCACAGCTTTACATCCATGTCAGACATCGATCATAGACTCATTTTTGAAATGTCTGACAACTTTCTTGCAAAGTTAGACATACGTCTGATCATTTCTGCGCCACTATGGGCAATATTCAGGACAAATGTCATGTGCCTTTATTGTCAGCCATTTCGTGCACCTGAATGATTTGCACGTTCGTCAGGAGCATGTTTGAACTGCAGTGGAGCCAGTAGAACTTCCTATGGAAGGTGGTGTGGTTTATGCTCTGGCATGCAAAAAAAAAAAAAAAAAAAAAAAATCCTGATGTGGAGACAACAGAGTGGCACTGTATAATCTTGAAACAATGAAAGGTTTATCTTTCATACGTGTGGCTATAACTTGTGATAAATGTTTTTGTGACTAGGACTGATATGCATATATATATACTCACAGTTTTACGGTCGAAATCAACAAACTCGTGTGGTGTATTTTCCACAATCAGGGGCACCTCTTTGTGAAAACTATATATATATATAAATATATATATATGTAAATAGTATTTTGCGATGTCCTAACCGCTTTGTTTCTTTGTTTCCAGGAGACAGATTACAATATGACGTACTTTGACAATGGGGAGGGGTACGGAGATGATGATGAAGATGATGATGAGGGACCCATCTACTGAAAGACATGGCATTTAATACAGTTTACTGGTATGATTTCTTCGTGAGAAGGAACAGTGCTGCAGTAGAGCAGTTTGATGTTCAGAAAGAGCTGGCACCTGTCTTCTGCTTTTGTGGCAGAGAGAAGAGGTGAATGGGCCTGCCCTGAGGAGAAAGTCAAAGATTAGGAACTGTCTGTTCCTATCCCTGTGTTCAGGTATGAACAGACAGAAGGCTTCTACTGTGACAGTGAGATGTGTGGCAGAAAAGAAGAGAGAATCTGCTACGGTCAATTTGTCAATTGCCATACTTGCAATTATTGAAAATTGCTGGGAAAGCATTGTACTGATGTGTGGACTATTGATTGAAGCTGACCTGACTTTGATGTTCCTTCTCAAACTGCTTGGCAGTTAGTTTGATAATAAACACCAGGGTATGAATGAATGACCCAGAAGCTGTGACCTTGGTCTGAAGCAGGGATTGGTGGCTTACTGACTTCCTGTCAGTTTTACATTCTGATGACTGTCATTGCGAAGCATCATTTTGTTGTTGCTCTGTTCACTGTGTATGTGTGTGTGTGTGTGGCAGAGGGAGGGAGGTGTGTGTATCTGTGTTGTATACCTATTTGCATTCATATCAGAAGAAAAGCACATGTGCAATGAACTATCAGACAAAAATGTGTTTGTGTATGTTCTTGATAGTGAGTAATTATGAATCTCAGAAAAAAGTGTGTGTTGTGTATGTTTTTGATAGTGAGTAATTATGAATCACAGAAAAAAGTGTGTGTTGTGTATGTTTTTGATAGTGAGTAATTATGAATCATTGTGTGTGTGGACATGAACACACAAAACAACACAAAGTCCTGGCCAAAATATTTATAGTCCTCATCCTCAATATTTTACAGTGAAATCATTATCAAAGATTTGTTGAACAGATGCGACATACAATACATTATTTATACACACATTTCTGTACACCAGTACTGATACAAGGAAGAAACAAGGGTGTCTCCTTACAAGACAACCAATACATAATAACAACAAATGTACCAGCGAGTTTGGATGACCAGACATTCACGTGAAATGCAATGAGGTTAGTCTGTTGGTCCAAAAAAATCCAGGTCAAACTTGCAAGTAAACAAGGAGAAACAAACATGCACTTCACCTCGTATACCCTTAATTTTGTCTTTAGAAGTTTGTGCAGCACAGCTCCACATTATATACATGCACAACTTCATTAGTTTGTATTCAATGTTTTGGGTTTTTTTTACACACAACCTGTGTGTTTGTAAGTTTAATCAGGGGTTTGTGTTTTACTCTTTAGTGTGAAATTGGCAAAGAAAAAATCTCAGGAATGCCCTTGCATGTTCCTTTAACCCCCCCCCCCCCCCCCCAGGAAAAATAAAGGGAGCAATAAAAAAAAAATTTTGGGGGGGGGGGGGGGGGGGGCAGAATTAAGGAAAAAGAAGAAAATGAAAACCTGTCTGTCAATCACTCAATGTTGTTCCAATGTTGAAAATCAGACAAGCCCAAACTGTACAGCAATGGAGAGAGATGTAGTACATGCCATCACCACACACATAGATGCATCCATCAGCACTTCATTGATGTACATGTATGTATTTCTCATTCAAGAACGGTGTGGGTGCAAAACACAAACTGCATACACACCAGCATCTACAAGTGATGTGAATCCTCCATGTCAGTATCTAAATGTGATACGAAACTTATGTACCAGTATCTAGGTGTGATACGTAACTAGCATACTGGTAAGCACAGCCTAATATGGCACTTAGATACCTCTATGGGGTGATATGAATTCTGCTATATATACATTCAGTAGATAAATGCTCTTGTGACTAGTGTGGCATGTATGAATCCGCGAAGTCACCTAACCATACTCTCCATCCTAAAGGTGCACTGGCGATGTACAAACGGGAATGTTAAAGAAACACTATCCCTCTGTAGTAGAATATCATTACATTACAGGAAAGAGCACTGAAACCCACACAGCCCTTGTGCCCAAGTAACATAACTTGACCTCACACTTACAGAAGCCCCCAGTCTACTGGTATGATGTCAAGCATCATCCTGGTTCTGCACTAATGAACACTGTTATACAAAACAAACAAAAAGCAACCACCAACAAAAAAGATAGCTGCTCAACCTAACAGTGCAACAGAAATTTCAAGATCACTTTACAAACTCACCACCATCTCCTCATTACAATTAACTGAATTATGTATATATATAATATATATATATACACATAAAAAAACATTAATGATTAACAGGCAGCACACAAATCACAAAACATGCCATATATTGATATAATGCATGAATGAATAACAAAAAAGTCAAATACTGAAAACTGTCAGACAGTGAAGTCAGTAAAACTGTACAAGGATGTGTTGTACAGTGATGGATAAGCATAAAGCCAGAGCTTCTCTGGTTTACATGACTTGAAATGACCAGGGTTGCACATTTTCCACAGCTTCTATAGGACAAAGTGTCCTGGAAACAGCAAAGTGATAGGACACAGTGTCCTGGCCACTTAGTGGCAATAAAAATTTTAATATGACAAATGTCCGCTTGAGGCGGGAAAAATAGGACATTTGAAATTTTTATAGGTCAATGTCCTGGGACCAACTTAAATGTGCAACCCTGAATGACTGAAAGTTTTCGTAGGATCTCTCTCTCTCACACACACACCCATACACACCATATGCAACTTGTGTTTAGTATTTGTGCTGATAAATTTATATGAGCAATGCCCCTGCCAGCCCAGCAGATGCATTGCATCTCTGCATTGCTGGTATTCAGCTCTTACATAATATCATTCAGATGCGCAAACCTCTCCCCTTCTGCAAATAAACAGGCATGGTGGGAATAGCAGCAGATCACTGTTGCTCAGCTGAAGAGGTAAATACTCTTTCAAATGCAAATGAAGTGAAAACAAATGAAAACCCAAACAACAGCAGAAACTATGATTAGCATAAAACAAGTTGTGTCCATACAAGTGCAATCCTCTGAACAAACCCACTCAGTGAATTCATAAATTTTATACACATACACAAAGTATCACCATGGCTCAGCCCTCACATGAGCACTTCTCTCAGGAACTCACCATTCTGTAAAACTAAATCTCACCATAAAATTTACACAATGAGTTGTGACAGTTCACTTATCGTTGAACATCCAGTTTCATCCACACACTACTAACACATAAATTTCTAATCAAGTACACAGTCTGTCTCACTCTCAGGAGCCATTTTTCTCTTGAAAGAAAAAATAGTACAGGAAAAAAATGATGGGGATGAGGACAGCCACTGTCACTGCCGCGATCACATACCACCACCATCGTATCCCACAATCCACCCCATTAATCACTTCCTTCTTGCTGTGCAAAGGCTGGAAACTCTTGTTTGTCAGCATGGAGATCACCTCCCCAAGAGACTCGTGATCAGTTGGCGTAGTCTGACGGATTTTTGTCAGGTCCTTGTCCATTTTTCGAAGAAACCGTTCAGCCTCACGGCCTTGCCTAGAAAAGTTCTGTCGTATACTGACTGTCTGTATAACCCGGAGCTGTGTATCGGGGTCACTGAAGTCAACATCTGAGCAGTAAGCATCTGAAGGCAAGTCTGAGTCAGATGTCCGTGTGTGACCATTGTGAAAGTTGCTTGCCCCTGCTGGCTTCTTGTCAAGCTGTGCCTCCTCCTTGAGAAGCTCTGAAATGTAACCATGGCGATGCATAGGCACCTTCAGCACACGCAGAGCAAAGAAGTCTTGATCCTTGATCAGATTATTGATCCGTTTCAGTTCAGAGACCTGTAAACAAGAGAAAAAATGTTAATGTTTGCTGTTGTTTTGTCAGTGAGAGAGATTCACCTTAATCACTATAAATGTAGCTGTAAGGGGAAGGGATTTGCAGGGTGGGGCTTGTGTGGTTCTGATTACCTAACTCGATAATCCACAACTCTGCCACCTCCAGTCTTAACCACCCTCACCCCCCAAAGGTGTCTGGGGTGGAGGTCATGTGTTTTATGCAGAACTGTCACCTTTATTAGCACCAGAAACTGGAAAAGAGCGTGCACAGATGTTTACTTTGCAAACATGACCAGTCCTATCTTGTCCACTGCCCAGTCCAAGTAACACAAAACCAAAGCAATACAACTGCACCATTTACTCAGCCAATACCAATAAAGATCCCTCACCATGACGTCACAATGATGCACAGTCATACAGAATAGCTCATTAATCAAGACAGGTCAACACCACCCTACCAGCTGTTGCAGTGAGATCAATCATGTTGAACACAGCAGTCTGGTTAGCCCTGTTTTCTAGATCTATCTGCATCTACACTCTGTTTCAGGATCATAAGACATACATCACAAATTACTGACAACTTCTATTATATAACTTGTATCATTCATCAATTAAAGAAAAAAAAAAACCTCCTCCCCAAGCCCTGTAAACAGTGTCAGACTAATTAGTATTACATGTAATACACTTCGTGTACAAACTGTGTCAGTGTGTACAAGAACACGACAGAACCAGAAACACTTCCTGACACAAGAAGATACACACGAATAAACGTACTGGGCTAAAATCCCCACGTTATATTATTTAAAGTGACAATATTCATGCAGGCACTCTACTTTGTTGGTGGACGTTTGCATAGTGTTATCAATACCACTGTGCTGATAATCACCTGGATGATAGCAGGTAGGTTACTTGAAGAATAAAGAAAGGCTCACCGGACATGAATATTTGAGCGCAATGCTCTGAAGGGTGTCACCGTCCCCGATTTCCTTTTCAAAATACGTCTCCCCCTCCTGTTGAGCCTCAGACGTGAAACCGACAGCTCCCTGCTGACCCCGCCGTGCCCGCATCTCTGGCATCTCGAACTCCACCTGCTCGTCATCCTCGTACACGTCATCGTTGCCAAAGACGTAGACTCGCGCCGCTTTCACGTTCTGTACCTGACCTCTCGGGCCGATGACTGTGTGAGAGTGGTGGACCTCCTTCCCTTTGGAGGAGGGGCGAAGGTGACCACTCATCGTGGTCCCTCACCCCGAAGATTTGGCAGCAAACAGCTCGAAATGCACGGCACCGTGACGCATACTAAGTAGAGTTCAGTGTTTTCAAAGCGTACGTCAGTCACAAGGGTCACAAATATGTGGTCAAACACAAGAAATGGGAGATTTCGTTACGGCATCACACAAATCCACGTCAAACCAAGGGCCATCGCGGAACCGGAACTGCCATCCAGAGTTACCTCTCATAGCTCTTCACCAGCATTGCCTTTTCCCGTCGCATTTGATTTTTTAACTACAAAAAAACATGTATGCACAATCCATGCCAATGAATCGTATTTACGAACGAATAGAAACTTTACGATGTGACGGTTAAAATTTTACTTGGGTATACTCCGATTATACTTTTGCATTTTATACCGGAAGCTGACGACGGTTTTTGTCAACTTCGTCGTAACAGAAGCCGAACATCCCACAGAAACACAATGGTTTGCATTCCCTGCATTGTGATTCCGTTTGTTTTGTGGTTTTTCCACAAATACATTCAGCCGTACATTGCCAAAATCTGGAATCCTTGGAAAAAGGTCGAAGGAGCACATACCGGAGAGGGTGATGCTTCGAAACCGCTGCAATGTCCACTAAGGTCCAAAGAACCTCCATCCGAAACGGTAAGCGCCCCAACCCGTGTGCATTCAGAGACTTTTCCACCTTGATGACCAAATCGATACACACGTCAAACATGCCGTGGGACATTTTGTAACCCTGTGTAATGTAAATGTCCCAACAGTTCAACGGAGCTTGCCGTGTCTGCTTGTCTTTGACTGACTTGGATTTGGGCAGAGACATACATAACATCTCTGATTTGGGTGACTAGAGAGCTAACTTCATTATATTCACTTCACATGCTGTCCTTTGTTCATTTTAGATATGTCTCTTTCAGACAGGAGAGTCTTCTTCAGGAATGGCAAATGGTGTGGCCAGTGGACATGCTGAGATTGCTGGAGGTGGTGATAAAAAGCGGGACTGACACCGACAGTGATATTCCTTGCCGAAACAAGCACTTGAAATTGTGATAAAGACTTTCCTCTACCAACAATCAGAAATTCATTCATAGAGATTCATGCAGTGTGAGCAGCTGCCACCTGTACCTTTTTCACATACACAGTTGAACTTTAATTAGTCATATATATATCCTTCATCTCAAATTGGTGGGTGGGTGGGCATTATGTAAGTCATAAGTGTATACATACGTGTGTAGATGTACAGAACTTCTTTGCTTCTGGTGCCACTTTTTAGAAAATCCTAATAAGTAGATGTGAATGACCTGGTGTCAGCCGGTGTGTGTGTGTTGCTTTAGAGGCTGTGTGACGTCTGTGTGTGTGTGCGCGTGTCTGTAAGTGTTCAGTTTAGAGTTGTTAGATATGATTTAAGTTTGGTGCTGGGATAAGTTAAGGTTTAGAGCAGTCCAAAATTGGCTGAAGCAGTATCATTATCGGGCATGAATTGCAGTGTCTGTGAACGACCGTCCATCTGATAAAAAAAATACAATTGTGAGGCACTTCTTTCTGATTGTGCATAAGTAAAGTTATTGTGTTTTGTCAGGTCTTACAATTGATCATAAGTGCCAACATCAAGACAGATTATGGCCGTTTCATATCGCCAAATTGATGTACATTGCAAGATTATGTGTTATCAACATTCGGAAAACTTCAGGCTGTTGTGTTCACCAACCTTCCTTTTGCGGACTGGTCATTTATTATGGCTTCTGACAGGAAACAGTATGGTGAAGGTAATTTGTTAACATGTGTGGGTCTCAACATATCAAAACAAAATCAAGCAGATTTTACCTTACCAGTCACCATGCTGAAATATATATGGTACAGCAGTATGCACAAGGTGCACCTTTAGGCTTTGCGATTTAAATGTCTTGGATTTTGTGTTTGTTGTTGTTTCACTGCAAATTGTGTATGTGTATGTTGTCATCATAAATTATGTGGAATACTTGAAAACAGACTATTCTGAATGAATGTGGAAGATGTAGACATAACTCATAAAACATTAACTCAAAGCTATCACTGTCTTCAAGGTATTTTATTTATTTTTATGTTATCACAAGATCCAATGATGCCAGAATAATCATACATGTACATTTCCAAACAATAAGGTAAATGTCAAATTTCTCTGTTCTCTCCCCAATCCCAATCAGTCGTACCAAACTGCAGAAAGTGACGCTTTCACTTCATTATGATTTTCTCTCCTCGCCTTGGTGACCTGAGTAGCTTCCCCTCTTTTCCTGATGCGTCGAGCCTTCAACTTGGCCTCTTCTCGCTTGTTCTGTGCGCGCACTTTCCGTCGGATCACCTCGGGGTCAATGGTGGAACTTGCTGCACTGACTGTCTCTGCACGTAACATTCTATGTGTCAGATGGGAGTTGACATGCTGAGCACTCTCTTCAGAGCGGAACGGCTTGAAATTTTTGTTGAGAGCATGAAGATTTTCCAAGTCATCCTCAGTATCAGAATCACTTTTCACAGCTTCAGCCGGGCAGTCTTCTGTATGTGGTGATGATACCCTATCACTCTCTGCACAAGCATCATTCTCAGATGTGCTTATCCCTGAAACATTTTCGGGTGTGTCCGTTGTTTGTTCTGTTGAGACGCTTGTGGGTGGATGAACGGCGTCTAGTTCAGAGTCCGGGATGAAATCCTCTGGTTGTTTGTCGTCTTCAATATTCTGTCCTGGGCCGTTTTTAGTGTCAAGGAGGGACAGTCGATAGTTAAGCCTTTCCTCCTCAGCATCAGGCAGTGCATGCTTCATACTGCGACCATGCTTGTATCTAAGTGGCTCTTCTTCTTCCACGTCTTCCTCTTCAGCACCTTCACTGGCGCTGTCCGTTTCACTGTCATCCCTTTCTGCGTCGTCATCAGACTCGCCACCTCCGTCATGGCCAGATGCTTCCAAAACGCCCAGTTCCTCAGTCATCTGTAAAAATCCAATACAAAGTTCTTAACATTGTGGATGAAATGTCCTCTATCACAACCCCAACAAACTGTACATGTATTATAAAACACAACCCAGTGCCATACATGTATGTTGCAAAAACTAAAATGACTTTTACATCTGTTCTCTGCCATGCCCTGTTCCCTCCGCCATACCCTCTCGTCACACTTTCCCCTTGTCCATAGTAGTTGAACATACATGCTTACCTCATGAAATGTGGATGCCATCTTTTTTGTAAAACCACTGGCTGCAACTTCTCGGTCAAGGTCACCAACTCTCCTGCAAGAGGCGTACAGATAAGTTTAGCAATAGACAGGTGATATCTTACTTGGCTTCATGTATGAGAGGTACTTTAACTACAGTGATGGAATAATTACACTTTACAGACAGAAAAACTGTACAGCACATAAACACTCTCTCAATACAAAGACGCAACACTGTCATAAGCTTACTTGATATCTCGGAAGGATGGACTCAATTCACTTTCATAGCTAAACCTCTTTGTGAAGAAATCACGGATACACTGCACATCTCTGTCAAAGTACCTGTGAAAAGAATAACGCAAGCATGAACCATCCATGTGCTAGATATGAAGAAAAAAATCATGCAAACATGATTATTCATGCATTTTTGTAATGTTTCTGTTCAACTGGATTGTACAATAATGTAATATGTTCTCTGCCCCACTTGTTGTGATCCCTACCTATGTGCAAATGCATGCCAGAAACGCCAGCATCACAAAACCAAACACATGGCTTCATATCCATGGGAACTCTATGTCCTGGCTGACGATAAAAGTGAAGGACATTTATTCTAAATATTGTCCACTGTGGCACAAAAATGACCAGACATATGTCTGCTACGAAAGTAATAGCACATTCTGAAAAAAGAAATTGGACGATGACTGATGTGGATGTGAGGCCATGCAAGCGAATTCTCTGATAGGGTTAATTTGTTGCTGCACATTTTTCTTCCCTACACAATTTTCAATTTTCCTTTTTGTTTTGGCATAGAGGGTATGTCTCACTTGGCTCAAACATTCTAAACACAGCCCTCACTTTCTTGGTCTGACCCTGAGGATATTATAAACCTACGGTTAGTGTCACTGGTAGAAGAAGGCACTATGAATATAATGTATGATAACACAAAGCAAAAAGCTTTCTCTAACTTGTCACATACATCTGTGCATTAACGTGAGATATGGACACCATCTGCGGGAAGTCGATCAGAGTGATGTGATCCTTGGCATCCAGCATCAGGTTGAACTCGTTGAAGTCGGAGTGGATGACACCATGCTGGGCCAGTCGCACAATGAGGTCCATGCACTCGCTATACAGGGCTGCCGGGTCTTCAACCTTATGGACTTGACACCTGTACACAAATCAAAAGTGACCATCAAATGTGCTGAGCTTGGAAAGGCTCTCCCTCATGCCAGCACAGGTATTCACAGTGTATAAAATTAACACAAGAATGGGATACTGCCCACTAATTTCCACTAGCACAGAATGTTTCCATACCCCAGTACCATGAAACACTTGCAAAATGATCATTACCTTGCTGCATGTTATTTCTCAATGCACTAGTGAGTATATGGAAATTGATACCTTTCCAGCCCCAGCTGCAAATTTTCAAGCCATTCAAGTAGGTACCTTAGTTAGGAATGTTAAAAATTAAAGATGATGTCGAGCGTACCTAATCTCAGTCACAGATTGCCTGCCACCATGTTGTGAATGTTTTTAAACTGTTTGGGGACAGGATGGTTGAACCCTGCCTCTATTAGATGCAAATTGTCCCCCCCCCCCCTTCCCCAAAAAAACAAAACAAAAACAAAACAACCACCAACAAACAAACAAAAAAACCCAAAACACAGCACCAGCAAAACATCCCCACAAACAACTGAAATGGATATTATTAATCTGGCAAATACATTTTTACTGACACAACTTACATGGGATGTCCATCTACGAGCTCCATAAGAACAGCATGCCTGTTACAGTCGAGAGGTTTGGGCACAGGGAACCCTCTTTCATACAGTGCCTGTGATATAATGCACAAAACATTTTGTCAGTGGAGATACGGACATGTTACAGAAATAACAATTTTTACATTCCCATTGATCACTTCTGATGCCTTTTTAAAACTTCTCTGTGAGTAAAGACAACCACACAAACCGTCAAGTTGGTTCAGCTTGATAAGACGTGATAAGTACACAGCACTTCGAAAACCTTCAGAGCTTAAAAATGTTGATCTAGGATACAACTTTAGATACTGAACATTAGGATTATTGTGAAATTACAGCAAATACAAACAAAACAAATAGTCATCTTACCTTCATGTATGCAAATTCTTTTGTGGCAGACAGCCGAGACAAGTACAGCCAAGATGCACTTTTTCGGTGTTTGTGATAATCGCGTTTGTTTTTCAGCTGACGAAATGAAGTCCTTCCCAATCTGTAAAGGCAAAAGCGCAATGGTATTCATGGGAGTGAACAAGGAAAACAAAAAGTTAAAGAGCACAGGGCAAGTTCTTTGCCCAGAGATGGCACAGGGCTGACTATGGGGACAAGAGCCTTATACCATTTAAATGTTTGCAAAAATGTAATATGAGCCATTGTAATGATTGTTTGGGCCGTCACTGACAAGATGTGAGCCAAAAGTTTGTATGAAACAGACTACAGATGGCTGCGGCTAAACCCGCTAATGGCTTTCTTAGTGCCATGTCAGTGACCTTGACTTCAGGGCCAACGGTACAAGACGCATCCATGGGTCAATGGCAACGTTACAAGTCTGTGGAGTTCCAGACTCAATAGTGGCAGCATCTGTGTGAAACACATTCCTGACACAGTAGGAGTTGCTCATACTGCAGAATGTGAATGTGTAGAAAACTGAAGCACATCACATAAAAATGATAAATATGGAATGTACCCCAGTCGCCACACGCTTGTCAGGCATACAAAGGCGCTATGGAAAACTTTTCACCAAACGAGCTTGATCTGTGCATCAGAATCAGTTGCCTGGGACACAATATAGCACCAGAAACCATTTTCGTGACTTTGGTTGGTGTACATGTTGTTCGACGTACGTACAAGTGTACCGCGCACTGAGCAGACAAGGCTGGTTGCAGACTGAAGACCAGCAAGACAGCACCAATTGAGCCCATTTTTAGCAACTTTGTAGATTGGTGTGAAGTACAAGCATGCTAAAGTTAGGCAAAACAACAACAACAACAAAACCACAAAGTGCCATATTTCTCAAGTACTGGAAGCTGTGAAGTTGAAATGGCCAAAAGGAGCATGTAGATTTATTTGGCCAACACCAAGAGCTTTGTATGTGGCAGTTTTTCCCATCAAAACTCAGTATGAACACAGACTTGAAATATGGTGTGATATACACATATCATATCCAATGAATAAGCAGATTCTCAAGGGACTATCAAGTATAGCCCCCCCCCCCCCCCCCCCCAACACACAGAAACCAAAGAACACGCAAACACACACGATGATCAATAAAGTATCACTGTACTGCAAGCTAGATTACCTGTGGAGCTTCAAAACATGCTGATGCATTTCTGTGTCTGCCACAATATACACATCTGTAGAGAAAGAAAACAGACTGTACAACTGAAACTAGTGAAAGGAATTTATGTACAGGACAACTAGACCTTCATTACTGACCTCCACTATAGGAGATATGATTCATCTTAACATGCCTAATGCTTGCACTCACACTCACCCACGGAAGTCACAAGAGTGAAGAAATTTGGCAGGGAATTGACATGAATCCTTGCATCCCCCCCCCCTCCCCCACAAATGAAAATTCAGCATTAAATTAAAACACACACACACAAAACCTTGAAATATGAATATATGCAACCTGGCAAGCTATAACTCACTGTATCTGTGAGAGAGACATCAGTCTTTGTCACATGCATAATTATACATTGTTGAGCTAACCTGACTCCTTGCCCACACCAATCTGGTTGCCAAATGAAGCAAGAGTTTCTCGACTTGTCAGCACTTTCAAGGCCAAGCAGTCATATCCTGAGTTTGTCAGCCTGTAGCCATCATCTAGAATAAGAGTTTATTTTTGCGATATAACTGTGACACCATATGCTTAATAAAAAAACAACTAAAAACAAAATACTAACCAAACAAACACACAAAAAAACAACAACAAAAACCAAACACAAAAACAGTGGCACCTTACAAAGCCCTGTGAATGTCGTGATCCATAAGATCTCAACATCAGTCCTCAAGATATTCTGTAAACGTATTAAAAAATCAGAAACAACAACTGCACTATCATATGATAATAATCTGCAGTATTTCTCAGTCATTGGTCTAGTGGTTAACAGACTTCACCACCAACGCGAGAGTTTAGGTTTGAGTCCCACTCGGGGCGAAGAATTTTTCCTTCTTATACGTGGCACCGTTCGTTCGGGCCAATCGTCAGGGGTTCTCTCCGGGTACTCCAGCTTCCTCCCCCCTCTGATTTGGAAATGTTCAGCCTACAAAATTTGGAAATAAATGCAATTCTAAATTCCAAAACTTAAATAGCTGATCTGTCCCTTCGCATCACGTGATTGTAATGTGTTCATGTCCAGTATGTGAGAGAATGCGTGTGATTCACATAAGCGTGCGTTGGGTTCAGTTCGTGATGCTTTGAGCCGATTCAAGAAACTGGGTAAAACACCTATACAATACTCAGTTATTATTATTCTGTTCTTTTACAATGTCTGTACTCACATCTTTTTCCACCGTGTTCATATGCAACCAGCTTGCACCTTGACAGATTCTGCAGAACCTTGTGACAACCCCCACTGTGTAGACGGGCAATAGCTGCGACCAGTGATGATGGCACCAGCTCATGATTCTTCATGCCCATTTCAACCTGATGAGCCACAGACATGGTGCAAATTTATCATAATTCACTATGGAGCAGTGGTAAGCCTCTGTATTCTGATTTCTAACACTAAACCTCATTCAAATTGAGTTTTCTAGCCATAAACCTCTTTCAATCTTCGTTACTAACCCTACAACTCCGCCAAATTATACGTTGCCTTTGTTTTCTTGTAGTTTTCAGTTGTCTTCAGTAATTAGTGGGACCAGGGACATACATCCCTGGTGGGACCCTTCATTTGACTTGAGAAAGAAACCTTGACGAACCAACATAATCAGTAAGCAGCTTCAAGGAAAATCGTTTCCCCATTGTACCACATGCCTATGTAGCAATGTCATTAAAAGTTATCTTACGGCCGTCAGTACTCTAAAGTCCTCTTTGGTTAGCTGCTGAAGAACTTTCGCATCCAGTTTCCCCATCTTGATGTTTTCCTTCGAGCACGCAACGTGCTTGCTGAGGCAAAGTAAGACTCACATTCATAGCCGCAAAATAGTATGAATGAAGGATAGTTTTGTTCAATTTTTCAATTTCGTCTGAGGCAAATAAATCCGATTTCAAGAAGGTACAATGATAGAGATATTTAGTGCAGTCAAATGATACACCTGACGGTAGATTGCAAAATTTGGCGAAGTGGGAAACTAATCATTTATAACTCTGCCTTGGGTGCAGGGGGAGTGCATCCATCGTGGAGAGCAGACGATTTTGTATTTGTGTAGAACATTAGTTTATTTTGATTTCTGTTTGGCGTCTGCCGAGCAGTTCCTAAACGAATAATTTGCTTTAAATGTGATCCGCGATAGAGGCTTAAATAAGATCAACTGATTTTTTCACTTTTTGGGTAAAGATAACAAGACATTTCCCCTCTAAATGGTTATCTCCCATGTTGATTGAAAAATGGCGCCAGGTTCGAAGACTTCTTGATACGGACACTGGTCGTGGATCTTGGTAACGTTTACAGATCTCTTTAAAGGTATAATATACGCTAGAAAGGTTTAGATAGTACTGACACTTGCTTGAATACCCGTAGATCAAATGCCATTGGCATATATTTTATGTCGGTTGTTGACAGCCCTAGCCGTTCCAGTAGCCTTAGTTACTGGGAGTGCTACAGGTTTAGTTTGCCTCATTGGAAACCTCTACATTTACCAGAAAAAGAGGCTCCTGTTTGACTCCCTATGCTTACCACATAGTGACATACTCATTTGTCTGCCTTGTTCCAAAGTGCTAACCGTACAACTACACTTATTGTGTTTGTCTTGTTCCAGAGTGCTGTAGCTGTATACGTTTGAAACTAAAAATGAGCAGCTGGGATATCGTACAGACAGAATTTCAAGGTGATGAGACAACTAACTTCGGGCCGAGAAAAGAGGCAGGCACTGCCCTGTATCAAGTGGATACTCTAGCCACCATCTCTACCAGGAATGAGGTGATTAATTTAAACTTTTACATTTTAAAGTTTAGGGGTGAATGAATGGTTGTTTATACTTCCATAACGCAAGATGAACACACATGCTTCACAGTGAAAAATCATGGTTAAATCACTTTTTAACGGCGTAAAATCACAGGGTTAATTTTCATGCAGATTTTCACTCTTATTCGACTCCAAAGCTCTTCTCAAACATTCTAGCTCAAATTTGAACATTTTCAAACAAACATGGATCCAGCTCGTCAAGTTGTCACCCTCCATTTGCACTGGACTCCGTCACGCAAGCTTCCTTCATGCATACCATATTCTCACACACTTGCACTCGTCCCACGACATAAACAAAGGCATGGGTTTTGTACACACACTTTACATACAAGAAAGCGAGTGACAACATACAAAAACTGATAACAAACTACCACCGGCCAAGACCGCTCTGACAGCTTCCGACGGGTGGATTAACTACTATAGGTAACGCTGGCGTTACCCGGAGAAATAACTACAACTGTCTGTGGCTCACTACTAGTACTGAGAATGCCCGGATGCCATACTTATGACCGTGTGAGTCTGGCCTTGCGTGGTCCCTTCCAGACGACGACCAAGAGCAGATTTTCAAGTTCAAAGCACACTCACCGCATATTCAGTGTTACCGATATCCCCTTTGAGGTCTCCAAACTTCACACAAGCTCCGCCGACCTTCATCTTCACCCGTTCGCGGCTTCTCAGAAGATCAGATGTCAAATTTGAGCTATAGTGCTTGAGAAGAGCTTAGGAGTCAAAGAAGAGTGAAAATCTGCATGAAACTTAACCCTGTGATTTTACGCCGTTAAAAAGTGATTTAACCAAAATCATTGCATGCGCTACTCATTCGTATCCCAGACTATTCCTTCTTTAATTGTTGACCTTGAAATAAGCCATTTGGGAGTAACGGCCATGGCATACAGAGTGCACACAATAAAGAGCTAAACATAAACCCTGAGACTGCTAGCTTGAAGTTTTAAACAAATAATCAAAACTGCTGCAGTCTTGAAAAAAAAAATTGTAGCATGTGTGTCTCTTCTGACTATATATATACCGGTATGAAGACAAAATGCAAACTTTATAGACAGAAGATACACATGCCGTGTCATGCGGTTTACTTTTGCTTTGTAAAATTTTGCCAGTTACTACATCAGTGCATGTCATTGTCAGGTTGCGAGTCAAGTTTCATCCTTGGTGACAGCCGCTGTTGGAGAACTGGCATGTGTTTGTGTCGATCAACACCTCAGTGTTTTCAGAGACTCACAACACCAGCTCACCATTGCCTTTGGTAACTTCTGGCTTATACAAGTACCTGTATGACTATATAGCCACTGCGTTAAAAAAGGAACTGGCAGAAGAACATCATTTTCTGTTGTTGTTTTTTTTTTGTGCTGCTCATATTTTCAAAAGTATGAAAGCTCAAATATGTGATTTAACTTTAAGTCTGAACATTTTTTATAGCAGTCACCAAGTTAACTCGTAAATGGAAAGATTAGTATGCTTTTCAGGATTTAAAAAATCACATAACACTATGCAAATTGACTTTTTAGTTGCTTTTAATGAATGTAGAGCTCTGCATAGAACTATGCAATTACAAGTCTTAAAAAACGAATTGCAGAACATGTGGTGGAGCATGTAGCCTGGAGCCCTGACTGTTTGCTGCTTGTTGTGGTGGATGGATCTGGAAAACTCTACATCTTCAATGCTGAAACACTGGAGTCTATATTCTCGCATGTTTGTATTGAATTGATATGAATTTAAAACTGTGCACTTACTTGTGTTTTGCGTGGTGTGTGCGTGTGCTGGAGGGGTGGGGGGGGGGGGACAATCGTTCAGTGAAACCGAAGTGCTGCTGTAAGTAGTGGAATTCCCCCTGTATTAAATCTTTGTAATAGTTATAGGGAAACCATGCTCTCCAGAGAAGAAATCGCCAATTTTTATCTCATACTATGTACTGTCACTAGTGTCAGTGATTTAATGGACAACTTTGGAAGGGGGGAAAGTTTCCTTTCCCTATACTGTAGCACAGTGTGCACAGGCATCCTATCTTGTGGGAGTCAACACTCGACACAATGTGCCAGTGTTAGTGCAGATTGTCACCTTATAGACTAGTACTAGTACAACACTCACTTTAAAACTTGTAATGGCAGCTTGTTGTCCACCTTGTTGCAGAGCCTGATTCCTCATGGTAGTCGCTCTAAAGATGTGCGCACCTTTCAGAAGATGGTCTTTTATCCAGGTGAACAAGGTAGGTGAACCACAACACTATTCCTTCAGATATGTTGCCTGATGGTGTTACTACATGTATCGGTGCCAGATGTTTTCTACAAGTTTCAGTTACCCATCAGCTGTGTGAAGTTCAAGAACAACAACAGCAACAACAAAACAATGACAACAAACTTCACTTGAAACCATTATTTGGAAAAGTAGAAAATAGATATTTTGTATAATACATGTATATGATATGTTTTAATCTTTGAATTTGATGTGTCTTTCAGATAGCACTGATTTGGTGGTGCTTGCCAGCAGTGGGCTTATGTTTGTTGTGAAGGATCTCAAACCAGCTGCTTTCACACAGAGTATGTCACAGATAATTTTTCAGTTTAAGGTTGCTCATCTCTTTGACAACCTATGAAGAGGTTTTGACAAGAGTAGATTTAAAAGTAGTATAGGCATCTGGCAACACTATGTACCATATGTCGTCTACGGGTAAAAGCTGTGTTCAGGGTAAAAAGAAAAAGAAAAAGTTCAAATCCTTGAAGTTGAAAATGTAAAAATTGTTGATGTTTTTAAACAAAGTGTGTTATCAACCTCTGTGTGTGTGTGTGTGTTGTGTGCGTGTGTGTGCAGAATGTGACAACATAGCCAGCATCATACAGCAACAGCTGCAGTTTGCAGTGGTGCAGACGTCAGATGTTCACACAGACAAAACACTGGATGTTGCCCCTCTCGGCCAAGGGGCTGTCATCACTGCTGTGAGAAACTGTCCTGCCTGTATTTCTATTATTAAAAGAAAGCCATGAATTTCATTTGAATGGTATACATTGAGATAGGGTGCATTTGCCAGGAAACCTACCGCATCTGGGGAAAAGGGCTTACTCTGCTTGAAATCCTTGATACTAACTCCTTTTTTTTCCTGGAGGATAGCTTTTTTTTCTTTTTTTTTTCTTCTTTTTTTGCTATGCATTGCAAGTAAAGCTGTGTTCTGCAAGAGAACTGCCACCTGTGAAATGCTACGACTTTCTTGAACTGTTGGCTTGACAGGGTAGTGGAGACAGCGTGCTGGCGGTGTGGGAATGGGACAACGATGGTCCTGTACTTGTGGACAGTGTGTGTGGCCTGACAGACACAGGTACGGTGAAACACCACCAGAGTTTGTCACTTGTTTCTGTGTTTGAATTTGCCTGTGCTGTTTTTTGCCATACATGATTTATCAGCATAAAAACAGCCAGGAAATCATCTTTACTTGTAGAAACTGATCCACACAATGTAGTGAGTGGGCAGCACAAATCAAAGTGAATACCCATGTTCCCTTTTTATGATTGCGTTTTTTTCTTTAACCATTTCATGCTGTGAAATATTTATGCCTTTTGCAGATGCAGGTATTGTGTGCGTGAAGCTGGCTTCAAACAACAAAGTTCTTTTTGCTGTGGACGAGAATGTGAGAAGGCATTGTCACTAATTTAAATCAATTCTTTTCGAACAAAAGAGTATCTGTGTGATTAATATTGACATGATATAAAATCATAAAAATTTCTACCTACAGATGCCACTGTGTGATACTGTTTATTCCTTCACATATGGTGCCCGATGGTGTTACTTTGGAACCTAGCAATGCTATGCTAACATAACCAGCCTACGTTGTCAAATCAAGTTCACGTGTATCCTGTCACTGTCAAGCATCCATGAGATATAAACTTAAGTTTCTTCACTTTACATGTAATACTGAACTTTATTTTTCTACCCATATATTAAAATGCATTGAAACTGATGAAAGTTTTTTCGGATCTCGCAGGACCAGATTGGCATGTGGTGTGTTCCGGCACTCCTTCTACTGAATCAGTTCAAGTCACCAGCTGCATCGTCATGCATCACTGACTTTCTGCTACTGGAGACACAGGGTACTCAGAAATACAGGTAAGGGTGACAACAGTGGCTCAGTAATTCAGTCTTTGTTTTGCTTTCCCCATTGTCTAAAGGAAATTAATTTCAAAGATGAATTGATGCTGGTTTCACAAATAATGCATAAGTTTGTGTAAGCATGAAATTTTTTCGGACACTGCTTATTTTTAGAGAGCTTGATGTACATCTTTCCCTGCTGTATGTATGCCACTGCAACTCTGTGATGTGCCAATGGTCGGACTCCTGTTGCAGTGTGGACGGAACTCGTCTTGTGATGCTGGAGACGAGTACAGACGAAGACAGTCAGGATGGCACAACTGTCAGGATTCTCAGCCTTCCAGATGGAGAGAGTGTCTACGTTCTCCAGCTTGGTCGTCCCACCTGTCTGCCCAGGTGTCCAGCCACACAGGTATGTTTCTTACAGTTGTCAGTCAAAGTAATAAATGCATGTTTTATAAGCGTCTCTGGATTCCGGAACCCAGAACACATCCTTCAATACTGTCCTGCCCATGATGGTCTATGACGTCAAACCTGGTCAGAGGGCGCAGAGCTACAGGTGCAGCTTTGGGGTAGCTGTCATGACCTGGACAAGACTGTGGGATTTGACATGGCGACTGGGCCGCAGATCTGACACAACCAGTTTAAATCAACTGCAGGAGAAGAATAAGTGTCAGACCACTCATTCACAAGTTGTGTGGTCAGCTCTACTGTCAGTTGGTGAAACGGTCTATATTTTAGAACAAATTTAATTATTTGACAGTACAGCTTTACCAAGGCATGTTCATATATATATGCTTAAAATGTTTTTGCAGGGTTCAACCTGTATGATTTTGTGATGAAAGAGCATTGCAGCATGGAAACAAAAATTCAGTTTTCCCCTTTTTTTGCAGGAGTGCCTGTTTATAGCTGAAGGAACACCTGATTCTGAGTGAGTGAAGTCTCCTTTGGGTCTGAATGACCTCTACTTTTTTTATTTTTTCTGTGTGCATTTAGCAGTTTTGTCTTGCTGAGGTGGTGTTCTTGTCGGGCGTGCTAATTCTTGTGTGGCTTGCCCTCACAGCGTCCTTTAGTCACCTGTTGAAAATTTTGTATTAGGTTACCGCATTACACCTTGCTTACTTCATCTCTGCCGATAGGGATCCTCAAAAGTTGAGCACTGTGCGGTTCCGAAGCCTGACAGAAACTAACCCTGAGACCCGTTTGCTGCGCATCCTGCACAAGAAGAAGTTTGACGAGGCCTTGAACTTTGCCAGTCTCTTCCAGCTTGATACAGAGGTATAGAAGGAGTGTTGGATGCTATAACACACTGATACAGAGAGTGATGATGGTGATTGTCCCTACTAACTTGCTTGAAATAATCCACACACACCATTCTCGTAATAATGTTACGCCCCTCATTTTGCCACACCCCCCACCTGCTTCACACATTTTGTGAAGAAAGAAAAGAGGTGGGGGGGGGGGGGGGGTAGAGAATGAGGAAAATTGCACTCAAATCTCCATAGTAGTATTTATGTGATTGATGGAAGGTGATGGCGAGTTTTAGAAGTTGTGAAGTAGTGTTTTAAGATTTTTTTTTTTTTAAATTTTTTTTAGATTTTAACTCTTGGCACTGTGTGTGTGTGTGTGTGTGTGTGTGTGTGTGTGTGTGTGTGTGTGTGTGTGTGTGGTCAGCTGGTGTATGCAGCTCACATGAACCATCTGCTGGACCAGTTGTCTCCTTGGAACGTGATTTGTCATGATGAGGAGAAAGTTTCTGCCATGGTGACCCAGCTTTGGGCATGCCTGTCCAATGTCAAGGTCAGTTGCAACATTTAATCTGGTGTCACTTCGTGGTCTCCATGATACTTCAAAGAATGTGAAGATTTAAGACTTATTTTACTTCAAAATCTTTTAAAGTTTGTTGGGGGAAGCATCTGCTTTGTTTATTCTATTGGATACTATTGAAACAAGGTTTGTGCCTCATGAAGTTATGTGGACAGTTCACTTTCAGTATTATGCACTTCCCTACTACTGATTGGTTATAATGTGGCCTGGTGTGTTACTCTGTAGAGGAAGTTTTCATCCAGTATTAAATTAAATGTGTATTGTGATCGCTTGTCTGATGGCCACTCTTGCAGTATTTGCACATGCCAAAGACTGTTCCACTGAGTTTGACACGTGTCTGTGATGTTTCTAGGATTGTTTGCTGGTGTCTGAAAACTGCATGCGGGCTGCACTTCCCACATTTACAGACACCTGGAAATTGCTGCAGCTGTGTCAGAAAAAGGTACTAGTAAAATGAGTTACTACACATACCACCACCACCCCCAAAAACAAAAAAAAAAACCAAAAAAAAAACAAACAAACAAAAAAAAAAGGCAGAGAGAGAGTGAGCGTAGACCTACAGACCCATTTAGTTGGCTATACAACTTAAAACAAACATACTTATGTTTCGGCACATCTTCTATTTTGCTTTGATCAGAAGGAAATGGTTGATGGATGAGTGGTTTTGAATCACAGTTACTCACAGCAGTTCATTGTGTATTTTCTACAGCTGGAGTCAGGCAAGACTGACAAAGTGGAGAGACTACATGCACTTCAGACTAAGGTACAGCAGATAGTCCCCTCACTGGTGCAGTACATGTCAACAGGTCTCCACCAAACCCTTCATAAGTTTCAATCACAAAATCACAGGAGGACATCCATTCAGAAAAAAATCAGATGCAAATTTGTGTGTGTGTGTGTGTGTGTGTATGTGTGCGTGCGTGCGTGTGTGTGTGTGAATTGTGTGTGTGTGAGTCTGGTGTATTTTTTTCTCCGAGTTAGCAGTTTACTGTATGCTGTATTCGTGTGTATGTGTGAATTGTGTCTATAGATGAATCAGGCTTATTTGTAATTTGCTCAGTCCCTTCTGTTGGTTTTACTTTCAGTACTTTAGTGCATTACCTTATGTCTGTAAGAACAGAACAGTTTGTCTGTGCATGCAGTTAGAGATGCAGTATTGCACAAGTATAACGTTCCCTGTTTCATTTTCCACCTTGGCCAGCTGCTGGACCTGCAGAATCGACTGCTGACCTACAAACTGATGTACGGTGCCGACAACTTCAGGTTTGTAAACACATGACCATCTTTCCATGACTTTCAGTTTTTTTGTTTGTTTGTTTTTTTACTTCACTTTGATAACGAGTGATGTGGAATGTACAGTACTCATTGTCCATGGTGTAATATTCAGTGGCAAGGATTTTTGTTGTTGTTTTAGCATGTTTTTAAAAAATACTTTTTATCTGTCTCTATATTTTTTGTTTTGGTTGTGGTTGTTAATACTCATGGAAAGAACTGTGTGATCACTTATAATACGATACATGTGCTGTGTTTCAGTGCGGAGAGCTGGATGCGTTTCCAGCAGGCCAACCTGCTGCACACAGCTTGTTACCACATGATGGAGCAACAACCACACATTGCCATTCTCTTGTGGCGCAGACATGTTGTATGTGTTCTCTCTCTGTCTCCAGTCATAGCATTAGGACTGTGAAAGTCATATTTTTCTCACACTTACAGTAAAATGTCTCAGGCAAACAGCAATCAAATAGTTCAGAATTCGGCCTGAAAAAATCACGTGCTATCTGCTTCACAGCCTGAGTTAGGAACAGCCCGCAGTAGACATCACTTAGATTTGAGGGTAGATTTTTCAGGCTTGTTCCTGAACTGCAAAGACATTCATGTAGCCACAGGAAACTCTTCGTCAGATAGAAGCCTTTAGTGTAAATAACCATGAATTCACAACATTCACAAATCCAGGCCTAAGAACTGTCTACAAATAACAAGAAACTCTTGTTTTTCGGGTTTTTTTTTTCATGACGACTGCTTTGCCTGTGGTGATTGGAAATGTATCAGGCGGCAGGTTGATTATTATTATCATTATTTGTATTTTTCGCTGACTGTTGTGTTGCAGGAGGAATGGACAGGTCAGATGACCAGTCAAGTGGTGGGGCAGTTGCTGATGGCAGTGCCAGACAGGCTGGTGGGGGTGGACATGCTTGGATGGCTTTTGGACGACGTCGTGCCTTTCATTGCCAGAGTGTTGCCAGAGTCACTGGTAAATTCACTAGAATATAACTCAGAATGTTCCACTTTCGGTGACTTTCTGCCTTGCAAAATTAAGATATCTGCCTTGAAGCTTTTTTTTTTTTTTCTGTTAAAAATCTGCTTTTGGAGTGTACCAAGAGACAGGTTTCAACAGCTTTAGATAAAAAATTAATCTGCAAAAAGTCACGTAATATGAAAATCAGAATGACACACATACCATTGTCCCACTTTGTGGACTCCAAAGTTTTCATTATACATGTACTGGAGTTTGCTTGTATCATATTGACATAATGAGTAATTTGTGGAATGCTTACCTCAGCCTGGTACTGCGATCCATTTAATTTATTGTTCTTGCAGAGCCAGGTGGTGCAGTGGGCAGTGCAAAGAGCAGAAAACATGGAATTTGCAGAGAAGGTTTGTCCTTATTTTTTTCTCTTGCAGCCATGCTGCTGTTGGTCTTATTATGTTCAAAACGCTCGCTAGTTCTATTGGACTGGGCATGCTAGAGGAACTCGGCTTGTTCTCTTTTCAGACACAGATCAGGAGAGGCAACAGCTTACAAGGGAGTTCCATGTAATTTTCTACATTTGCATGACTATATGCACTTGAAAACTACAGTTTAGTATGTGTTCTCACAAACATTATTTCGTCTTTTTGCCAGGATAAATGGCCCAAAAACGCCTTGGACTTTCTGAATGCCGTCACCAAACAAGTAACTGAAGTCACAGAGGTCAACTTTTCCAACACCACAAGCACAGCTGCACAGAATGCTACCAAGGTTTTATTTCTTCACATGCCCTAACTATCTTCATCAGCAGAATCGGAATGTTCAGAATTTCAAATGTTTTGAGTGGAATACTGGGAATGAATCTTACCTGTGAATGTTTGGTGGTCGGATTTAGGTTTGAACTGATGTTGCCCAACAGTCATCGATATATTTGTCTTCTCTCCAAAGTAGCAGTTTAAACATTTCCAGGTCTGGTGAACGGTGTATGGAGGCAGAATGTTTTCCCTTGCAAAACTGATTCTCCAAATTGAAAGTACGCGGGCGATGGGAAGAGAACCAGAAGAATGAGAAAACCCTATGTGGAATAGAAATTGTGTTGACTCTGTAATTTCACATTTTACAGACGAGGATTGAAGTGTGTGCTGTACTGGAACCACTCCGCAGCACGTTACAGACATTGCAACAACTGTATGACCTGCAGCAGTACAACCTGCGTCTGCCACTCAGTCAGTTCCAACAGGTAAGTGTAGATGGCGCTTTGTATGCTGTAAACTCCCTTCAAGTTTTCCTGGCTGGGTTTGAGGAGAATTGTCACTGATGTATTGTTGTTGCTACTGTTCACCAGTCATTGACCACTCCACTCGGCAAGCCCAGAGGCTAAAGACCCGCCCCTTCACTCTGCCATGTATTAGCAAAACACAGTACGTTCATGATGTCATTTTATGGAAAAAGGAGTGATTTCAAGATGAAAGAGACTAACGTAATGGTCATTTTCCTCAAATGACATCAATGGACTTACTGCTTTCTTTCCATGTTTTAGTCATATCAAACTATGCACACTTCCCTCGTAGTGTCTGGCAGAAAGTTTGCTAGACCATGCCATATTGTTGTGATCATTATGCCGTGGGACACAATTGGCTGAATTCTGAGGGCTGAGCCCTTTTGATTGACAGGAGTGGGTTCGTCCATTTTCTATTGAGCACTTGATGTTTGATGATGCTGGTCGCCACAACAGACATTTTTGGACACTTTGGAGTATGATGCAGAAAAGAGCTTGGTTAAGTCAGTTTGTGTTTGTAATGTTTCCATTCTTTTGCGACTGTGTCCTTCCTGTACGTTTTTAGATAAAATTTTTTCATTAAATTCACTGGGGCGGTCGGTGGTCTAGTGGTTAAGAGACTTGTCACCAATGCGAGAGGTTGGGGGTTCGAGTCCCACTCGGGGTGAAGAATTTTTCCTTCTCGTATGTGGTACCGTTCATTCAGGCTGATCGTTGGGGGGTTCTCTCCGGGTACTCCGGCTTCCTCCCCCTCTGCTTTGGAATTGTTCAGCCCATCAAATTTGAAAAATAAGTACAAATCTAAATTCCGAAATTTAAATACGTGTAGCTGAGCTGACCCTTCGCACCATGTGATTGTAATGTGTTTATGTCCAGTGTGTGAGAGAATGCGTGTGATTCACGTGAGCGTGCGCGTTGGGTTCAGTTCGCAGCGCTTTGACTAGTTTGAGCCGATTCACGAAATTGGATAAAGCGCCTATACAACACTCATTATTATTATTTTTAAAAATGCCAGTGTTTTGTTGTTTTTTTTTTGCAGGAGAGCCGTGAGACACTAGCCTTCCGCATGTTGGATCGCGTGGTTATGGTGGAGCTGATCCAGCCCACCCTGAAGCAGTACATAGCACCTTACATGCGGGCCTATAACCTCAACCAGGATCACATCTTCGCCACTTACATCAAGGTCAGCACGCCATGTTATAGGACACTTGTGCGCACAATGTTTTTGGTGAACCAAGATTTTCCGTCCAAGTTGTGTCCCTCAAATCAACTCACAGTGTCTTCTTAGTGGTTTCTAGCACAGACATGTCCTGCACTGACTTACCTACAATACAGTACCTACCGATGGTGTTACTACTAGATCTTAGCCTCTACTCTACGAAAAACCAGCCTAAGTTTGCCCTTATACAAGTGGGCTCCTTCATGCAACAGGTGGTTTCGTTTCATTTTGTATTTCTTGTTTTGTATTCTTGGTTGCAGGATCTGCTTGAGCGCACTGGTCATATCCGATCATATACTGGTCGTTCTACCTGGGAGGACAAAGTGCTGGCTATTGTCTCCTTCATTCAGCACCCCAAGGTTAGACAGCCCTAACTCCTACCACACCCTGCCTTGTCCTCACTTTCATTTCTCTGTTTCCATTAGATTATTTGGTTTTATCATAAACATTTTGGATTGGTAATGTTACAAAATGAAATCACCTAATCACCTTAACTGTTGTAAGTTAGACTTAGAGGTTCTCCTTGCTGTGGAATCGTGAAAGTGTTGTATTTTTTTCTCCGAGTTAGCAGTTTACTGTATGCAGCCGTCTTGGACTTGCCTCTGCACCAACATGGTCGACCGGTCACCTTTGTGCGCCTTTCACCGCTGCAATTTTTAAGTTTTTCTTCAACTAGGTCAAGTTTCGGTTTCTCCTACGGCTATACCAGATGACATGATACTATAGGAGTGCCCCTATTACCCTCATGACTTCATTCAGTAGAGCCATCGTGCTACCCCTAGCACGGACTCTAGACAATTCACGTGTACCCCTGTGAGCTAACCTGGTCACGTGTGATCCCCTACTCACCCCATACCCCACGTAAACCCGTCAGTCTTCCCGCCTGGCTCCGTGCGAGCAGCAGCCCTCACCACAGCTCCGGTCTTGGCTCTCCTCACCCCTGGCATTATAGCAGCGGTCACAGTAGTATTCGTTCTGTTTGTCGACGGCCGCAGGTAAGGTAGAGAGTTGGTCTCGATACCGGTCAACATGCCGGGCGGACAGGTTTTGCCGTGCTCCAAGTGCGGCGGTTTCAAAGCGCCTCACAATTCTCACAAATATTGTGTGGCATGTATGGGATGCGACAGCAGTGCAACGTGCTCAAAATGTAAAGCCTGGTCCGAGGAGACGTGGCTGTCTGTCTTGAACTTAGAATCAGACGCTAACGAGGTACACCCTGACGGGAAGCGTACCGCCCCAGGTGGAAGCGAAGCTGGGCAGGTCACTCCTAAAAGGAGTAGGTTGTCGTCTTCCGCGACATCCTCATGTGCTAGGGAATCCCTTCCCCCCCCCCCCCCCCCCCCCCCCCCCCCCCCCCCCGGGTGCAGGGTGTTAGACCGGTTTTGTCCTGGAGCTGCCATGTCTGCTGTAGACCACACTGTTGGTGTGGTAGCTGTTTTTCCACCTACCTGCACCCAGGGCAGTGTTTCCGTTAAACTTTCCAGTGAAAACGTGACTTTACCGGTGTTCACTGGTCGTGTGCCATCTTGGACTTCACGTGGATGTCTGTGTTTTTTTTTTTCTTTTTCAATGTTGTTTTGCTGTCTGTGTATCCCAGGAGAAGTGCTGCGCCGTCCTTAATGTGATGAAACATGCACCACTGCCATGGAGCCCAGAGATTCAGCAGCTTGTGGAGGATGGGCTCAAGATCCAACATCCCATGTAAGTACAGCAGGAACTGAACTTGTTCAATTTAGAACTGGATCCAGAATGGAGGTCGTTTTGTGGCGTGGCATGGCGTTGTTGCGTTGCTTTTCTTTTATCACTTTGAGGCTAGGGCTTCCAAGAGTGCCTTTGAAATAGGTATCAGCTCACATCGTCGGGTTCTTCAACAACCAAGTCCATCAGAAAGAACCTCGAGAAACACTTCCTCTCACAATTGTCTCTTTCTTCCATTTTATTCTTATCTCTTCCTCTCCCTCATCCTGGAGGCACTGAGAGCATGCTTCCTGCTTAGAAGTTTTTGTAGCACCCTACATTTATTGCTCTTGATTGATACAGATATTTCACTCGCTGGGATTGCCTTTTATATTATTTATTTTTATTTTTTATTTTTTATTTTTTTTAAGGGTGAAAGAGCTTCAGGAACAGAAGAAGATAGCAGGAGTGCGACAGCTGCTTCAGCAGTATGACCTCAAGATCTGCAGTGTTCCCAGTCAGAGCCAAGCACAGGTTAGTAATCTTGTCATCACTGTATAAATTAAAATGTGTGCAGTGCATAGTTCAGAGTACAGCCTACATTTATTAGTTTCCAAGGCATTTAATACACATACTGTGTTTGTTGTGGCAAGCGAACCACCCCTTGAAGTTGCAGCTGTGGGGCGAGTGAGTCTTGTCCGCCTGAGTCGTAACAGTCTTCATCACACTCTTAGTAACTAACCTAAACTATGACTTGGCTGGTACATGTATTTTCATCCATGTGATTTATAGTACAAACTGCTCTCTAATCTCTTTCGGGTGCTGTTGAAGTGTGATTTCTGATGCACCTTGGAGCTTGTTTTATTTTCATAATTCAATGTACAGAAAGTGGCCCGGATGATCGTAGAGAAGGACTGTGAGACATCATTGGAGGATGCATTGAGGGTCCTGAAGGAATACAACATCACTTGTAGCAACGCTAAAGGTGACATCTACCTGCGTCACGCTCGTATCCTCATCACATCTGACAGGGTAATGGGCTGCCATTTGGAACTCTCAGTGCTTATAATATATTTCTAAAGTGCATATTTTCTAGTCAGTGTATGCTCTAGTCACTGATCAAATCTCTGTTGTCGGCAAAATTATGGAGTTGGTAAAGAAGACGAAGAGTTCAACATCTTGGGATATTTGTTACCTTAACATATTTTCTACAGCCATTTTTCGCACCTGACTGCAAGATGACACTAGTTCAGCATTGCGGCTGTGGAAAACAGACCACATGGCGGATGCGGAGCCAGGCTTTGTCAGAAATTATGCATCTTCACACGAAAAAGAAATGGCAACAGTGGTATTGGAAGCTGGTTAAAATCATGCCAGATTTTCTTTTTGGTCAAGTTGATTTATTGAATCACTTTTTTTTATTTTTTTTTAAATTTTGCTTTGATAAGTGTGTTTTATTATTGCATACATTAGTTTGGTTTTTTCCTGATGTTTCTGTCTTGCAGGTGATGAACTACATGACAATGTTACGAAGTGTCGCGCCTTCCCTGGCCATGCAGTACGGCCTGCAGGTTGTCTCATTAGCAGAAATCTTCCTGGACCAGTCGCCACCAGCCATATTGAAACAGGTTACCTCTCCTTTGTCCCTTCTTCAGCACTGGCCTCTCTGTATAGATTCTCTTACGAGTTCAGTAGAATCTGTGGAGGGGAATTAGGAGTTCTTGAGCCATCATCCTCTACAAACAAACAAAGAGCAACAATCAAGATGCACCCAGCAACAGGAAAACATGGTGGTAAAATTAGTGCAAGAGATGATTGCGAAATGACAGTCAAGTTTGTTGTCAAGTTTTGAATCACTGACTACTGTTTTGGTGGGTAAACGGATCTGCACAATCACATGGTTGACGAGGTAAAAATGAAAAACACCATCCTCTTGTTTTCAGATTGAAGAAAAACACCAACAGCAAATGACAGAAGCAGCAGTTCTCACCTTGCGACATCTGATCACTCTGACCAAAGGTATGCACTACCTTTATCAACTATTGTCAGCTTTAATCAAGAGATAAAATAAACTTTGTTCCATCATCCTGAACACTTTACTGTCATACTTATTGAGTAAGGTGGTTAATGTTTGCTGCTCTTCTGTGCCCTTGTTTTCAGATCCTTTGGAGTTGGAGGAGCTGAATCTGCAGTTGACTTTATTCTGCAGTCTCTTTTCTCTTCAGGTAGGGACCTTTCCAGAAGCCCATTGTAACTGTAGCTAGGGCCCACAAGTGGTGCCAGTTCAGGTTGTAGGAAGTTAGCTACTGCTCTGTCTGATCTGTTGGAGAAAGAATAATCATGATACAAAGTGCAGTATGTGTGATGGCCTGTATGAGTGACCAGTTTCTTTCTTGTTATATGGAAGCTTATATAGCCTTTGAGCCACAGTGAACTTTGATTTGTTTTCTGATTGGCTGAAAATGCTCGCTTTGGAGAGGTCAGTAGAAAAGGTTTCGTTGCTTTGTTGTTAATTCACACCTGCTTTGCAGCCACAATCCTGGATATCTTTACTTACATTTTTAGTGAATACTTGCAAATAATTCATTCATGTGCCTTTTCTCCTGTAAACTGTTTTCCTGTTTCAGAGTGAATATGGGATTTTCATGTCAGTGAAAGACTACGCTAGTGATCTGATTCGCGGTGAAACGTTTGCTCGACTGACACAGCAGTTTTTGAAGGAGCAAAACTTGCTTCAGGTAAATATGTAAATATGTTGTTTGAAAAAAAAAAATTACACACTGCACTTATACCAAATAATTGTTAAATTGTTAAAATGGAAAATAAAAGCTTGTTTTTTTTTCATTTTCAGGATGCTGGTGGTTTGGCAAGGCTTTACAGGTAATTGTAAAAATATTTATGGATCACCATTTTTTTTTGCAAATGAAGTTCCTTTCAGTTCCCTTGTTGGTGTGTTCTGTTGCATATGTGATGTCCAGCAGTACATGGAATGGTGAGTCTCATCCATCTAACTTTGCTGTTTTTGCTTTGCTGAATTGCTGCTTATGTTTCAGTTTGTCCAGAACTACTTGAGGGTCCCAAAAGTTGCCCCCCCCCCCCTCCCCCCACCAAGCACTTATACTGCAGTAATTATTTTTGCTTGTTCTATGTTTAGACTTGCGGACCTGCTGCTGCTGCGTCGTGAGGAAGTGCAGGGGGAGCTGGCTGTGTGTGAGGCTAAAGGGGGAAATATGGACGCTGCTGTTTTTCTCTGCAGGTACAGACTACAGTACATGTAGTTGTTACTTCACCCTGAGGGGAGCCAGGGTGGTCGAACGGTAGAGCGTTGGACCTCTAATGCTCGGGTCATGAGTTCGATCCCGGCTGGGGCCAAATATTTGTGCTGGCTTTTTCATCGTTGCCCCGTCTTTGATATCACCCTATGTAGTGGAAAAGGACGTTAAACCCCTTGACACCCACCCCACCCACTTCACCCTGACTTTGTTGTTTGTATCACAGGATGCAACGTTAGCTGGTGCATGGTGATAGATGGAAGGAAATTTTATGATCACCCTGGCACACATTCCTTGGATTAGGTCAGACTGTGTCTTGGACTGGTGATCAGAAATTCATAGGTTCGAATCCTGCTTTGGTCAAAATTTGTGTGGGCCATTTCCCAGAGCTCCATCTTTGAAACTTTGCAGAAGATTGTCAACCTTAAAACACCCACACACCCCTTGGACAAGCTACAGCTTTCCACAATGACACGCACAGCTTCTGTGCTAGCATGTTGCCAGTTCTGTAAATGAAAACTCCAGTCACAGGTTTCACTGTATGGGAACTGACAAGTGAGTTACGTGATTTCAGGGAACTGCTACAGGCAGGGCCATCATGTGAGGCAGGCAGAGCGTTGTGCCAGGCTGCAGTAGCGTTACTTTATCTCCAGTCACAGGTTTCACTGTATGGGAACTGACAAGTGAGTTACGTGATTTCAGGGAACTGCTACAGGCAGGGCCATCATGTGAGGCAGGCAGAGCGTTGTGCCAGGCTGCAGTAGCGTTACTTTATCTCCAGTCACAGGTTTCACTGTATGGGAACTGACAAGTGAGTTACGTGATTTCAGGGAACTGCTACAGGCAGAGTCATCATGTGAGGCAGGCAGAGCGTTGTGCCAGGCTGCACTAGCGTTACTTTATCTCCAGTCACAGCTTTCACTGTATCGGAACTGACAAGTGAGTTACGTGATTTCAGGGAACTGCTACAGGCAGAGTCATCATGTGAGGCAGGCAGAGCGTTGTGCCAGGCTGCACTAGCGTTACTTTATCTCCAGTCAGAGAATGACCATGTGGAGGAGGATGGAAGCGACCAGCCGTATCATCGCTGTCTGCCAGACCTCGTGAAACAGCTTGCCTCGCGGGCTCTGGTCATGTGTGATACAGGTATGGTGGCAAGAAGTCATAGTCTGTCGTGCTTGACCCTTTCAGCGCCAGCCTCGCATTGCGGTGTGAACGGAGATGAGCACCGATCGCGCATTTTTGCGAGCATAGCGCATAGAGTGTTATGCCCTTTGAGAGACACTGACCTTTTTTCAAAATGCACATGAGTAGTTGGAGCAAAACAAATGTACACCTCTAAAGCTACATCCAATTTCATACCTTTTAAAAAAGAATTCATTAAAATGGTGCCTTTGATTCAGAAGTAACAAGAGATGAAATACTAGAGGTGTACAGAGGCTGCAGTCAGCCAGAAAACACCTGGCGCTGAGCAGTGCTGTATTACAGAGTGGCTGACAGTGAAGGGAATAACCTGGTCCTCACTGCCCACATAAGCCAAAGTATTGACGATCAGCGGCTCAGTGAATGCACTATCTGTTTGCGTAATTCCTTCAAAAGGAAAGCAAGCTTGAGTTGGAATGATGTCTTACACTATCATACAAGCTTAAATAGTGAAGAGGAAGATGTGGCGGAAGGAGAATGGGAAGAACGGAGAAATCCTATAGGTATTACAATGTATCGTGTTTTGTATTTATGGAGGAAAAACTGCTCTTTGTTCTACAGAGTTGCTCCCGCACTGCTTGGAGTTAAGTAAAGCGGCGCAGCTTTGGAAGAATGTGAGCGGTCAGTGTGAAGCCAGTGATTCACCCAAGTCCATCGTCTCTGAGGTTAGTCGCTTATTGACTTGGGGATAGCATATATTTTTAAAAAAAACAAAAAAAACTCAACAAACAAAAGAAACCCCTAAAACCAAAACAAACACAACAAACAGCAATAACCAATGACAAAACTTAAAAATTTTCCACGTAACAACAACAACAAAAGAAAACTTGTTGGTAACCATGAGCCTGTTTACACTACAATCCGTGTTCAACCAGAGTTTACCTTGACTCAGGTCAGTAGCATTTACACTACAGTCTCTGCTAGTCTAACCCTGACAATGACGTAGGAAAACTTAGCGTCATGCCTTGACGAAAGCATCCATATGACGCCAGCTGCATGTTTAGATCTAAAATGCGAGTTGGCCCTGGACCCGGGTTCGACCATGGACCTTAGCAGGGTTGAACCTGGGTCACCTTTAACCTGGGTTGGTTAAATGTAAATGCATCAACTCTGGTCCGACACGGGTCCAACCCAGTAAAATTAGCAAGTGTAAACAGCATAGACGTTTTCACCTTGCAGAATGTGGACAAAGAATCCAAGCTGACTTGCAAGAACCCTGTACAGACGTACACCCTGAGCCCTGTCTACAGGGATGATGCGCTGGTCATGAGTTCTTCTATTGCTCTTCCTTTAGCAAACTGCAGTCTGGCTGCAACGTTTGCACTTGTGGAAGGTCAGTAACAACTGTGAATGTGATGGTCTCTATTTTAGTCCGTGTTAGCAGTTTGCTGTATGCCTCGTTCCTACTCTTCATGTCAGTAAGTAGTAGGGGGAACAATCCACTGAGCCAAGGGGGACTCAAGGGGAGGTTGTAAGGTCAGAGGGCGTTGACCCAAGAAAGAGTGTTAACTGCCCCTTCCTCCACAGTATAAGAGCGGTGAGCGTCAGTCACACCTCAGTTTAGTTACTGCTCAACCAACAAGCGGAGAGGTGTGTTGGTCTGTCCGTAACTAAGTAGCACAAGGACATTCTGATGAATAAGGGAAAATCACAAAATGAATGTCAAAAAATAATTACACCAGTACAAAAATGTCAAAGCTAACAGTGCAAAAAGACAAGAAGCATAAAGTAAGATCATTTCTATTTCTGTGGCAGGTGATGAGGGAGGGGAAGACGAGGAGATGGGAGTGTCTGTGACAGGTGCATTGGGTCACCTGCAGCCGATAGTGGCTCACCTGAGGGAGAACAGTCATCTACAGCTGGCTTTGAGGTTTCTGGTACACACCTACACCGTCGTCAGGCAGACTCTACTGCAGCAAGACATGGGGCTCCAAGTCTGTGAGCGGGTAACGATAGTGAAGTTATTTTCCACTGTACTGTTTACCAGTCACTTAGGGTAAAAACAGCATGGTATTTTGGCCTTGGTAGATAATAGAAGGAAATAAAGATTAGTCTGTCATTGGACCTAATAACTGTAGACTGGTTGTAAAGGTGTGTGTTAGTGTGCATGTTTGTGTGTGCATGCGCGCGCGTGCAGTCACATGGAACGCTTGATTTGGGAAGAGTTTGAAATGGCACACTTAACTACCTAAAAAGTAATTCAACATTTAAAAAAAAAAAAAAAAATTGCAAGAGCTGATTTAGTGCAGTAACACAGGTATCAGTTTTGACACACAATTTACTCAAGGGTGGGTGGGTGGGTGTTCGGGGGTTTAACGTCCTTTTCCACCACATACGGGTGATATCAAAGACGGGGCAACGATGAAAAAGCCAGCACGAATATTTAGCCCCAGCCGGGATTCGAACTCACGACCCAAGCACTGAAAGTCCAATGCTCTACCATTCGGACACCCCGGCTCCCCTACAATTTACTCAAATTCTGGTAAACATTTTACTGTCAAACTCAGTGTACATGCTTTGATGTTGTTGCTACGGCAGGTTCAGCAGTGGTTGGAGAAGGAACGATCAGTGGTGCAGGGATCAGAGACGAGAGCTGCTCAGGTTACAAAGGATCTAGTGGCTGGAATACTGGCCAAGGTAGGCAGGGTGTGTGTGGGGGTGGGGGGGGGGGGGGGATGTAGGGTTAAGGAGAAGGAACGATCAGTGGTGCAGGGATCAGAGACGAGAGCTGCTCAGGTTACAAAGGATCTAGTGGCTGGAATACTGGCCAAGGTAGGCAGGGTGTGTGTGGGGGGTGGGGGGGGGGGATGTAGGGTTAAGGAGAAGGAACGATCAGTGGTGCAGGGATCAGAGACGAGAGCTGCTCAGGTTACAAAGGATCTAGTGGCTGGAATACTGGCCAAGGTAGGCAGGGTGTGTGTGGGGGGTGGGGGGGGGATGTAGGGTTAAGGAGAAGGAACGATCAGTGGTGCAGGGATCAGAGACGAGAGCTGCTCAGGTTACAAAGGATCTAGTGGCTGGAATACTGGCCAAGGTAGGCAGGGTGTGTGTGGGGGGTGGGGGGGGATGTAGGGTTAAGGAGAAGGAACGATCAGTGGTGCAGGGATCAGAGACGAGAGCTGCTCAGGTTACAAAGGATCTAGTGGCTGGAATACTGGCCAAGGTAGGCGGGGGGTGGGGGGGGGGATGTAGGGTTAAGGAGAAGGAACGATCAGTGGTGCAGGGATCAGAGACGAGAGCTGCTCAGGTTACAAAGGATCTAGTGGCTGGAATACTGGCCAAGGTAGGCAGGGTGTGTGTGGGGGGGGGGGGGGGGGGGATGTAGGGTTAAGGAGAAGGAACGATCAGTGGTGCAGGGATCAGAGACGAGAGCTGCTCAGGTTACAAAGGATCTAGTGGCTGGAATACTGGCCAAGGTAGGCAGGGTGTGTGTGGGGGGTGGGGGGGGATGTAGGGTTAAGGAGAAGGAACGATCAGTGGTGCAGGGATCAGAGACGAGAGCTGCTCAGGTTACAAAGGATCTAGTGGCTGGAATACTGGCCAAGGTAGGCAGGGTGTGTGTGGGGGGTGGGGGGGGGGATGTAGGGTTAAGGAGAAGGAACGATCAGTGGTGCAGGGATCAGAGACGAGAGCTGCTCAGGTTACAAAGGATCTAGTGGCTGGAATACTGGCCAAGGTAGGCAGGGTGTGTGTGGGGGGTGGGGGGGGGGGATGTAGGGTTAAGGAGAAGGAACGATCAGTGGTGCAGGGATCAGAGACGAGAGCTGCTCAGGTTACAAAGGATCTAGTGGCTGGAATACTGGCCAAGGTAGGCAGGGTGTGTGTGGGGGGTGGGGGGGGATGTAGGGTTAAGGAGAAGGAACGATCAGTGGTGCAGGGATCAGAGACAAGAGCTGCTCAGGTTACAAAGGATCTAGTGGCTGGAATACTGGCCAAGGTAGGCAGGGTGTGTGTGGGGGGTGGGGGGGGGGATGTAGGGTTAAGGAGAAGGAACGATCAGTGGTGCAGGGATCAGAGACAAGAGCTGCTCAGGTTACAAAGGATCTAGTGGCTGGAATACTGGCCAAGGTAGGCAGGGTGTGTGTGGGGGGTGGGGGGGGGATGTAGGGTTAAGGAGAAGGAACGATCAGTGGTGCAGGGATCAGAGACAAGAGCTGCTCAGGTTACAAAGGATCTAGTGGCTGGAATACTGGCCAAGGTAGGCAGGGTGTGTGTGGGGGGGGGGGGGGGGGGATGTAGGGTTAAGGAGAAGGAACGATCAGTGGTGCAGGGATCAGAGACAAGAGCTGCTCAGGTTACAAAGGATCTAGTGGCTGGAATACTGGCCAAGGTAGGCAGGGTGTGTGTGGGGGGTGGGGGGGGGGATGTAGGGTTAAGGAGAAGGAACGATCAGTGGTGCAGGGATCAGAGACAAGAGCTGCTCAGGTTACAAAGGATCTAGTGGCTGGAATACTGGCCAAGGTAGGCAGGGTGTGTGTGGGGGGTGGGGGGGGGGATGTAGGGTTAAGGAGAAGGAACGATCAGTGGTGCAGGGATCAGAGACAAGAGCTGCTCAGGTTACAAAGGATCTAGTGGCTGGAATACTGGCCAAGGTAGGCAGGGTGTGTGTGGGGGGTGGGGGGGGGGATGTAGGGTTAAGGAGAAGGAACGATCAGTGGTGCAGGGATCAGAGACGAGAGCTGCTCAGGTTACAAAGGATCTAGTGGCTGGAATACTGGCCAAGGTAGGCAGGGTGTGTGTGGGGGTGGGGGGGGGGGTGTAGGGTTAAGGAGAAGGAACGATCAGTGGTGCAGGGATCAGAGACGAGAGCTGCTCAGGTTACAAAGGATCTAGTGGCTGGAATACTGGCCAAGGTAGGCAGGGTGTGTGTGGGGGGTGGGGGGGGGATGTAGGGTTAAGGAGAAGGAACGATCAGTGGTGCAGGGATCAGAGACAAGAGCTGCTCAGGTTACAAAGGATCTAGTGGCTGGAATACTGGCCAAGGTAGGCAGGGTGTGTGTGGGGGGTGGGGGGGGGGGATGTAGGGTTAAGGAGAAGGAACGATCAGTGGTGCAGGGATCAGAGACAAGAGCTGCTCAGGTTACAAAGGATCTAGTGGCTGGAATACTGGCCAAGGTAGGCAGGGTGTGTGTGGGGGGTGGGGGGGGGGGATGTAGGGTTAAGGAGAAGGAACGATCAGTGGTGCAGGGATCAGAGACAAGAGCTGCTCAGGTTACAAAGGATCTAGTGGCTGGAATACTGGCCAAGGTAGGCAGGGTGTGTGTGGGGGGTGGGGGGGGGGATGTAGGGTTAAGGAGAAGGAACGATCAGTGGTGCAGGGATCAGAGACAAGAGCTGCTCAGGTTACAAAGGATCTAGTGGCTGGAATACTGGCCAAGGTAGGCAGGGTGTGTGGAATACTGGCCAAGGTAGGCAGGGTGTGTGTGGGGGGTGGGGGGGGGGGATGTAGGGTTAAGGAGAAGGAACGATCAGTGGTGCAGGGATCAGAGACAAGAGCTGCTCAGGTTACAAAGGATCTAGTGGCTGGAATACTGGCCAAGGTAGGCAGGGTGTGTGTGGGGTGGGGGGGGGGGGGGGGGGGATGTAGGGTTAAGGAGAAGGAACGATCAGTGGTGCAGGGATCAGAGACGAGAGCTGCTCAGGTTACAAAGGATCTAGTGGCTGGAATACTGGCCAAGGTAGGCAGGGTGTGTGTGGGGGGTGGGGGGGGGGATGTAGGGTTAAGGAGAAGGAACGATCAGTGGTGCAGGGATCAGAGACAAGAGCTGCTCAGGTTACAAAGGATCTAGTGGCTGGAATACTGGCCAAGGTAGGCAGGGTGTGTGTGTGGGGGGGGGGGGGGATGTAGGGTTAAGGACGATGAAAGGAGCATGGGGTTTAACTCTACTACAGTTTGTTTTAAGGAGACACAACCTGGCAGTGTCCATTTGGTGTGAACTGGAACTTGGTTTCTCTTTTTGTCCTTCTCCGACGAAATGATACTACGGCCCATCATAGAGCAGAACCCATACTATACCCTTTGTAGTGATGATGGTCTGAAGTTTTCTGATAACACCAAAGTAGTTGTAAAAGAGCTGAGATTAAAAATGCAGCCTCAGGTCAATCCACAACTTATTCTGAGACATATCTACGGTAACAAGATTTGCTTTTGTTGTTTTGACCTGTGCAAAAGAATGTTTTATTTAGTTTTTTAATTGTTTGGTTTTCTGTTTGTTTTGTTTTGTTTTCTCTTGTGGATTGTAGTTCTCTTGTGGATTGTAGTTCTCTTGTGGATTGTAGTTCTCTTGTGGATTGTAGTTCTCTTGTGGATTGTAGTTCTCTTCCCATATGTACACACACTAGTTCATGGTTTGATTTGTCCATCCGGTATAACTGTAGGTGTTCAGCGCTCAGGCTGTGGATCACAAGATGGCGCTAGCATACCTTCTAAGCGTGCCACGCAAAGTCAGCGTGGACTGTCTGAAGAAGAGCATTTCTTCCTGTGGTCTCAACTTCCGCAAACTTGGGGTATGTTTCAATCTGTCAGTGCCAGACCATCTGTTTATGTAAAAAATGTGGATCTCTCTACTGCTTATAAGGAAATTCAGCCTCTGATGGGGTGTAAATTAAAAATGCGCCATAACTAACAATCAGAACATGCACTGGAAACTGATTCTTACATTGCCATAAATTTGTTTTCAGGCCTTGGCCAGTGTTGGCGTGGCCCTAGGTCACTTACTGAAAGAGACGTCACTTATTGCCACCTGCCAGGAGCTCGAGACCAGCGCCACCTGGGGTGTGCGCCTTGGCAAACTGAAGGTAGACGGAGATCATTTGCTGCAGTTTGTGGTTTCAAGCTGATAGGTGTTCCGCTATGGACATCTCTCAAAAACAAAACAAAAGAAACGACTGACACCTTCCTGTGTGACAAAGAGTGTTGAGATTTGTCTAAACTGTCTTGGATGACCCTGTAGTATTACAAGTGGCACGGGAGACAGTCAGTCAGGCAGTATTGTTAACATTACATGAAAATCAATATGCTTATCCATACACTCTTCCAGAGCAGTTGGGAGCAGTGTTGTATTATGATTGTCTGGGTTTGATTATGGAAAGAGTGTCCGTCATGCTTCAACATATAAACTGAGCAGAAGTGTAGATCTGTCTTAAAAAAACAAAACCTTGATTCAGTTGTTTGTTTTGTCATTCTTGGTGATCATTTTACAAAACTTAGTTTTTCCTAATTGCAATTCAGCATCTCTCTTTGTGAAAACCAGATCAGTTTCAAAGAGGCCTTCCAGGGAGGAGTTTCAGCCAAGCATGATGTGATCGCAGCACTTGCCCGCAGTGAACTTTCTGACATCACCATGGTCAGGGACTTTTGCACGTAAGATTGGCCATTATTGTCTCTCTTTTTGTGTGTTTTTCTATTGTTAGTTAACAAGCAACACAGATCGCTGGATCACAACTATTGAGTAAATAAGTAGATAGGAGTTTGGTGAATAAGGATAATGTTTATCTAAACTGTTGTCTGTTTCGGCATCGTGTGTGGACCTTCTGACAGTCAATAAGCACATTCATACCGCTGAAATTTTTGTGGAAGCGTTACTGAGGTTACCATGTTCCTTTTTGCTTACTCTGCTTACCGCTGGTGTGGTGAAATTACACTGTGAATAGCACGCGGCCTTTAAGGATGGTGTGCATGTGTTTACTAATGACCCAATTTTCAAAACAAAAAAAAAAAAATCAAATTTGAAACTATGTATGTCATTAGGAGAAAATTAAGATCTCTCTGCTAGTCCAGACTTTCAAAACTTCTCAGAGTACGTCAGTTTTCATACATGAGAAAAACTACATGTACCACATTACAGAGACTTCAGAGTGGACCCTGAAGATGGGTTCCTGGTGTACCTGCAACACCTGTTGACTCGACCGCCTGGCGCTGACATCATGGACTGCCCAACAGACTCAGCACGACTAGCGCGAGCACGAGCCACCGTGGCAGCTGTGTTAGCACTGGACAGAGAAAGTGTTCTGCTGAATAAACTGAACCTGCTGTACAAACAGGTTTGCTTTGAGCGCCAAACCTCTCTTCTCCAAAATGTCTTTATTGATTCGCTGGTGTTGGTAAACAGTATTCTCTCACTACTTTAGTACGGGCAATACTAGCTGCTCCTGCCACTAGAAAGACATCCCTATTTGTAGAGCATCACCCATGTGATGATGATCTGATGTGATCAGAGGCTTCTCTCACACCTTGAAATCATTTGGCGAGCGCTCTTTCAGTTTTGTTGCACCAACCTTTAGGAACTCTGCCTGCGAATCTGAGAAATGCGCCCACACTATCTGTTTTTAAGAGCAATCTTAAAATGTTCCTTTTTTGCAAAGCCTTCCAATGATTTCCTGTGTATTCAGTCAGTTTTACCAGTGTGTGTCTGTCCGTCTATGTAAAATGTGCGTGAGTGTCAGGCACTGAGTTTTCTAAAGAAATTCTCCCACAAATACCATTTATTATTATTATTATGTTTTTGTTTGTTTTCCTGCATGCGTTCCATTGACCCTTCTAGATGGAATGTAGTCCTTAGTATTTACTTGATATTTGTGTATGCATGTGCACATGAAGGTAAAACTGGCACAGAAAACAGGTCTGCTTGTGAATTTTGTGTAGAATGCAACTGCTTTTCTTTCCTGCAGACCAGCCCATATGACTACGAGAACATTGAGTTCCTGCTAGGAGAGATCAACAAGTTGGAACCTCTCCCAGTGCATCAGAAGGTTTGTACAGACACAGTCTATCTGTCTTTCTTTTCTAATTCTGTTGTCAAATTGACTGAAGTGTTTACGTATAAACATTAGCTCATAAAGAAGATTCTCTTATATCATGGCAATACTTGGAAAAAGTATAAGCTGTATGATAATTTTTCCTTTTAAAACATTATGCTGTGAAATTACAGCAGTAAATCCTTGAATTTATACTGTAGTGTCATTTTCTTCTCAATTTTCAGGGACTGAAGCTAGTGCACTATCTCAAAGTGTACACTCGTCACAACCCACCATCCGAGTATGAAGTTTCAAATGTGTGTCAAGAACAAAAGGATGAGGTGTGTTGTCTTACGTGTCATCTGTCATTATGTCTTTCTTCAGTGTGTGTGTGTGAGTGTGTGTGTGTGTGTGTGTGTGTGTGTGTGTGTGTGTGTGTGTGTGTGTGTGTGTGTGTGTGTGTGCAAAGGAGAGCAGCAGAGTCAGTAGCATTGCAGCGAGCGATGTGAACGTTTGAAAGTTGTGTATATAAACTTTACTGTCAGTTGTGTATTTGATTTTCACACAGGCTGGAATAATGGGGGAGATGAGAGACTGTTTGCCACCTGGAGCCAGCCAGCGGGTACCAGTACAGTTACTGCTGGATGGTGATGCTTGGAAAGTTATCAGTAAGATGTACACGCACACACATGCATGCATGCACAGACACGCTTACTGTGTGCACACGCACGTGCATGCAGACACAGAGTGAAACTGCCAAATGATAAGAATTCCCAATCATAGTAGAATTGCAGAAACCTACAAAAACTTAAATTTTTGGAAATTGTTGTTTGTAGGGATCCTGGTTAGATACATGTAATCAGTCACTTTTTTTCACCCATCACTCTTAATAAGTGCAGGTTTGCTTGTAATGTGTTCATGATGAGTTGGCTATCCAGATACATGTTGTGGTGCCTGAGTAAGTGATTCAGCTGACTGTTCTTTCTATTTCAACAGCCTCAGAACTGGATGCTGAGACAGTTCCAACATGGCTACAGATTGCAATTCTTCTTGGTGTGAGTCTCTGGTCTTATACATTTATTTATTGTTTTCAAGGAATCCAGTTGAAGGCAATGCCCTTGACTGTGTTACCCACATACTGCTGTGTGTAACTGACATATCAAATCTGAAAGGAATGCATAAACAATCCCCACCTTGACTACAAGCAAACTGTTGAAAGAAGGAATCATGCTGATTTTCAGATATTAGACATTTGGGAACACAGGTATTTAAGAAAGAAAGAAAAAAAAAACCCATTAAGAAACAAAAAAAAAAAAAACCCAACCATTGCAGAATTGCATTTATTTCAAAGACCATGCAGTTACATACATCACTCGATTGTTTTCCCTCCAGCTGTCCACGGATGACGTGTACCTGATGGCGGTACAGAACATGGTGCGTCAACATGTGGCACATACTCGCGGCAGCACCAACAGCCAGACTGGCGGAAGTATGTCACGAGAGAAGTCGTCATCACAGACCTACAGCTGGACGTGTAATGACAGTAGCCTCAAACTTCTGGAGGATGTTCAGAGGTTGCTCAGCTCTGTGGAGAGTTGTGAGAAGGCGCTGGCCTGTGCCAACTGGGTCGTCAAGGAGCTGCCTATGGGTACGGGCTTTATCGGAATTCACTGTAGGTGATGTTGTTAACTAAAAATCAGACAGCTATGGGCAGAGTGTATGGTCATTTTGATGTTTGTGTTCAGACCGCACACTCAAGCATGCATGTAAAGGAACAGCACTGAACAGACTATTTGCAATAGTAAGAATTTGGGGAATCATTCTAGTTTGAGGATGATTTTCTTTAATGCTCGTTAATATGTTTCAGGTGGGGAGAAGGTGCTGGGTTTACAGGGATGTGTGGCCTTTGCTCGTCGCTGGCATGAGGCTTGCGCTGAAAATGTAAGTCTTTGCAAGCAGTGACATTACGCCTTTTATGTTTAGCCCTCTGCTAATGGCGCCGTCTTGTATTAAATTAGACACAGGGTATTTCTTCATGTTTCTGTGCATGTTTACTTGTTTGGTGGCTTTATATGGCACCTCTGGTTAAAAAAAAAGAAAAAAAGGAGGAACAGAAGATACAAAATTACTGAGCTTGTCCACTGTTAACTGTGTGCACACAGACAGCCCAGAAGGAGAAGTCTCGGGCAGCGTACATGAAGTTTGAGAAGGTTCTACGCAAGGTGCTGACGGAGCAGGTGTTACACCAGTTTCATCTAGCTCAACCTCAGTATCTCCAGCTCATCGCAAACCCTGTGGAACTCATTTCATGCGTGACTGAACATCCTAGCACACTCGGCAGCACTGGGGCTGACAGCGGGAAATCACCAGGTGAGGTTGTTATAAAAATAACACACACGCATGCGCGCGCGTGCGCGCGCGCGCGCACACGCACACGCACACACACACACACCTATTTACAAAATCACAATGGTATGTACATATGTTGTATTTTGGTCACTGTAGAGTTTATTTTTGTCTCTTTATTTCACACAAGTGAGTATGTTTACATTTTATTGACCCCTATTAATTGGGGATGGCTTGTTGTGTTTGTGATATGGATGTCTGTGTTGCAGATATCTATGGAGCGGTGACACAGCTGGCAGTGGTGAATGAACTGGATGTGGGTCATGTGTTGGTGACAGCTATGAGAAAATGGCTGATGTCCTCTGACACCACACAAGATGCTGACACGGTGAGAGACTTTGCCCATAATTATTGTTGCAGATGTGTTTCCTGATGGTGTTATTACTGGATCTTGGCCTCTACTCTACTAAAAACCAACCTAAGTTTACCATTTGCCTTTGTAATCGCTCACTTAAAGCTATTAGTAATTCACACGCACACAGACACACACACAGACACACACACACAGACACACACACACACACACAGAGCAGTGTAGCCGGTGAAGATAGGTTATTACTGTAGGTTCATTGTGTCATGTGCCATTGTATCTGCAGACCATGAACCTGAGTTTCTCCAGCCTCAAGTTCACGGAAGATTCTGGAGAGGGTGAGCAGCAAGACAACATCAAGAGGTCAGGCAACTTTCATCTCTAATCAAAACCACTTTCGCCTTTAAAAACTGATTGGAAAATCTAATCTACCTATCCTTCATTCTTCCATCACTGTTTGAAGCACATGTAAGGTTTGTGGGTGCCATCAAGGATGTATGTATAAGTGTTGGCATCGTTTCTGTCTGTGCTGAGGTTGGCTCATACCTTAGTTGCATTCTCCCATGCTTATTTTGCAGGGTGATGTATTTCTTGCAGCGAGGACCAAGGCAACACATGCTTCAGTTCTTCATCAATGAGGCTTTGATGGTGAGGAAATGCAGGTGTTTACTGATCCATTCAAAATGTTCACAACACACAACCAGGGCTGAAAATCTTCCACATTTTGTCAGTTAATCCTACAATACATTCCCCGATGGTGTTACTACTAGAAATTAGCCCCTACTCTATGTAAACCAGCCTAAGTTTACCGTTGACATTTTGTCAGATTTCCAGCTTTTTCCTCCCACCCAAAAGTGTGTTTCCTTCTCTGAGTCTAATTCTAAAACTCTTCCTCTTCCCAAAAAAAGTGTTTTGTCCTCAGAGGCACTTAAAATCATACCTGAATGCACCGAACTGCACAGATTTTAGTCTAATTAAAAAAAAAAAAAATCCAGGGGAGCATGGCCGTAGCCACCCCTAGCATAGTGATGATGGCTTTGGCGCTTTGTCACTAGCTGCTACACACCTTTCCTCCATTTGTATCATGGACCATGTTAAGCCCTGCACAATGCATGTGATGACCTGTATGAGTAGCCATGCACCCCTAGCATAGTGATGATGGCTTTGGCGCTTTGTCACTAGCTGCTACACACCTTTCCTCCATTTGTATCACGGACCATGTTAAGCCCTGCACAATGCATGTGATGACCTGTATGAGTCAACTGTATACACCAGTTTCCAGTATTTTTATTGAAAGCTTGTGGGACCTTTGAACAGCAGCTGTTTGCCTTGTTTGTACTTACCTACAATCCTTCGTAATAATAATAATAATGAGGATTTGTCTGGCGCCCAACCTCCTGCTGGAGCTGTCGGTACCTCACAATAGCAGAGTGGCAATACATACATTAACATACACATTAAATACATGTCACAAGAGACCGCTGACTCAGCATGGCGAACATGGGTAGTAATGCCCCCAAATTTTGATCTTTTGTAAAAATGGTTGACTGTGTATGCGTGTGTGTGTGTGTGTGTGCACGCGTGTGTGTGTGTGTGTGTGTGTTCACAAACAGGGGGAAGAAGAAGGGGCTGGACATCTGGGTCGCATAAACTGCCTGTACTGCTTGCTACAGATCGCCAACGACAACGACCTTCAGCCTATCGGCCACACATGTAACAGCATCAGGTATGTGGAGTTGCAGCGGGAGATAGAAATGAGGACTTCACTCAGAAATACCATCACCCAGCAGTATTCCCTCGTTACCATCAGGCTACCACTAGTACCAGTATGGTGTTGTAAGCTTGGATTGCATGCACATGCACACAAAGGCGCACGTGCACACATACATATATGAACGGACACAGAAACACGCACAAACACTCACATGAACACGCATGCGCGCGCACATACACACACACACACACACACACACACACACAGAGTATATTTAACCCAGATTTGTTTATGCTGCATGGTACTTTAGTAGGTATTTGCATTTTTACTTGGATTGGTTTCAACAACACATGCACGTGCACACACACTTGCACACAAACGCATGCAAACAGTCATGCGCGCACACGCACACACACACACACACACACACACACACACACACACACACAGTGAGTGGCCTGCATTATCTGCCCCCTACCTGTCTGTAACAGGGAGATGCTGCGTGTACTGTGTTACCTGTCTGTAACAGGGAGATGCTGCGTGTACTGTGTTACCTGTCTGTAACAGGGAGATGCTGCGTGTACTGTGTTACCTGTCTGTAACAGGGAGATGCTGCGTGTACTGTGTTACCTGTCTGTAACAGGGAGATGCTGCGTGTACTGTGTTACCTGTCTGTAACAGGGAGATGCTGCGTGTACTGTGTTACCTGTCTGTAACAGGGAGATGCTGCGTGTACTGTGTTACCTGTCTGTAACAGGGAGATGCTGCGTGTACTGTGTTACCTGTCTCAACTAGAGCAACTTCACATCCAGCACTCCGTCAAGACGTTCCGTGACTGCAACAAAAGTGGACTAGTGAAGGGGATCTGGCGTAATCACAGTCACCAGAAAGTGGTGAGTTGTTTTGGGTTTTTTCACCTGACGAGCCTGCTTTGCAACAGGGACTTGTTTAGTATATTGATATTTTGCCTTTTTTTTTTTTTTTTTTTTTGGTCTCATATTTGTGATTGGGTGAAAGGATGAGGGAACTAAAATGTGAGGTTCACTTCTTTGTTAGTCTTTCTGTTGTTTTCAAAGCAGGAGAGGTTTCTGTGCGATCTGTACAAGTACAGAAAGTACATTGGTGTATGTGGCGATTCAGGATTTATAGAGGGGGAGAGAGAGACACACACACAGCGTGGGGCGGTATAGGTCACTGGTAGTTAAAGTGTGATAGCCAGGAAATTGTCATTTCAGTAAGTTGTAGCCTGAAAATCAAAACGGACAGGGTGGTTCGAGGCAGTGGTTTTTGTTGGACAAAAGTTTTCTCGACTGCCATGAATCCTTTGAAAATTCCAAACCCGTGTTTCAGGCAGTGGGATTGGTGGCCAGCCTGTGTCTTGACTACAAACTGGACGACAGACAGCAGTGGGGCCTCATTCTTCACCAGATGGTGTCTCTCAGCATGGTATGGCAGCTGTTCTAGAGGATCCTGGTGTTTGCTTCAAAATACAAATTTACCGGCCCCCGTAGTGTAGTGGTTAGCACTTCGCACTATGGACTGGGAGACCCGGGTTCGAGTCCCAGCCGAGGCAAGCGGGATTTTTCCTACCTAGGTTGGCTCCTACCCAGAGCGGGTGTGCTATGGGCCCAATGGGGAGGCTGTTGCCACACAGCCGAGCTTCACCCACTTCACGGGTGCGACTTTAGGGGTGCTTCCCTTGGTATGACACATCTTATGATGTGGATGATTACACGGCCGGCACTGCAGGTGCCGTAATTCCTGGTCCTGGTTAATGCCGGGATATTTATGACAGGAAGTGTGGAATGCAGCCCTGTCCCGCAGTACCGAACCACACGGACCTCCATAGCATCATGTTACCATCATCCTCATCTCCATCATCATTCATAATAAAAATTGCCCCAGCTTTCGAGCCCTCCGTGGATTCCACCCATTACCAGGGAGGAACACCAGTGGAGCCAGCAAAGAGTTGTGGCAGCAGAAAAAAAAAAGAAGAAAAAATAAAATGCAAACTTGCAGGAAACTGCATTCGTTTCTCCGCATTAGTTGTTTACTGTATGCCTTGTTTCTACTCTTCTAGACAGTAAGTAGTCGGGGGAACAACCCACTGACCCAACGGGGATCCAAGGGGGTGTAAGGCTGGAGGGTGTTGACCAAAGACAGAGTGACAGTGTTAATGTGGTGATAATATCTGCAGAAAGCTGTTGTATGTTCAGCCTTCTCACCAAAATCATCTTTAATGAGTTCATGGTATCTCCTTGCACAGTATTCAGAGCTGGAAAATGTCCTGCAAAGACTGGGTTCCAAGCCGTCACTGTGGAGTCTGCCCATCTTTCCTCGCGCCTGGCAGGTTGTCATTACTGCACCTTTGACAAAAGGTGGGTATGAATACAGGGGAAATGACACTGAAATGTATTGACAGCTGTGACAGGATAGGTAACTTTCACATAGTGACATGCCACTTTGTCATTTGTTTCACCACTTGTTCCAGCCAGTGATGTAGGTTGGTTTGTCTGGTGTTTTGGGGTGTCAGTTTCTTTTTCCAGTAAATTTCTATTATTAATGTTTACTTAGTCATGCTATGTTTACACCCCCCCCCCCTACACACACACCAAAAAACCCCCCAAAAAACAAACAACAACAAAAGCAACAACACCCCCCCCTCCCTCAAAAAAACAACAACAAACACCCCCCCCCCCCCCCAAAAAAAAAAAAAACAAAAAAAAAAAACCCAAAAAAAACACCCAAACCAAAACAAACAAACAAACAAAAACAAAAAAACCACCAACAACAGCAAAAATAAAAATAAAAAAAACCACTTTAGTTTAGGAACAAATCTTTTCATCAGTTACCTTGGTTATGTTCTGAAACTGGTAAATTAGACAAAGGTGATCATTTCAGCCACTATGCCACTGACTGATGACCAGACCAGGATCTGTCTACACTGTCTGAACCTGGCACAAAGGTCAGTGACTTACTTTTTGTTCAGACTCTCCCTTAACAGCTTTCACACAATAGCTTTTGTAGTGTGTCTACAGGTAGGCATCTGCGTTACTGAATGTCCGTCACTGCTTTCACAACAAATCGTGTTTCAGTTAACACAAGCCAAACTGAGATGTGTGTATGTGATGCTGATTATTTCTGGCTTCTGGTTGCTCTGGCGTTTTGTGTCACTTGACAGCTGCTTGTTGACTGTCTGTGTGTTTACAGCTGCCCTGTATCAGGAAGGCTCGACTTCAAATCACTGGCCGAACATTTCCAGCGCCTCGGGCTGGACATGTGCGCTGCAGCCTGCCTCTCCCTGGACCCGTTAGCTGATGAAAACAAAATACAGGTAGAAGAACCTGTTTGCACAGCCACCTCTGTACAAGAACCACCTGGTGGCGATTTCTTGTGGACCAGATGTTTCTTGTGGCATGTACCTCGCAGTAAGAGAGAGAGATAGGCAGCCTGGCATGGTACAGGTCACTGGAAGTCTGGAAATTGTCATTTTAGCAAGTTATAGCCTGAAAATTACACACTGACAAATGTTTGTAGTCATTTTTTGCAGTGTACGAGCAATATGATGAAGGCCAACAAGGTTGGACTATGTAATTTTGATGTTCCTATCAGTAAGGCAATCTTGAAGTCATTGCTACAGATCAGTGTACAGTATTCACTCAGGTACATGTAATACAGCTGTCGGTATTTTTTGTGTTGTGCTGCTTTGTTGAGACTGGTGCACAGCTGGGAAATATGTTCACATTGCTGTATTTATTCCTGCAATACATTCCCCGATGGTGTGCATTGCTGTGTGTGTAGAACTACATTATCATGCAGTTGGTCAGGGAGGTGAATGTCATGTTGGTTGTTGCAGGAAATGTTGCGTGGTCGGCGAGGGGAGCTGTTGACCCGAGTGTATGAGTTGACACGCTTGGGACTCAACCTGGCCTCCGCTACTGAGGTCAGTCAGTGCCAGTGGTGTTTTCCAGTTGATAAAGTTTACATTATGCATGCTGTTTGTGGGATGTTCTAGTGGGTTTTCAGTGCTGTTACAGAGTTTGGCCACGTATGTCAACATTCTTGTGGAATTTTGGTGCAAACGGTAACTCCATTTATTTTCAGACTGGTGTAGTAGACGTCTACACTGCATGTTATCCTGTGCTATTCTCAAAATGCAGGTACATGCGCCCCCTCCCCCCCCAAAAAAAAAAAAACAAAACAAACAAAAACAAAAACCCCAAAAAACAAAAACAAAACAAACCAAGAAAAAAACAAACAACAACAACAAAAACAACAAACAAAACAACAACAAATACCCCACCCCCCAAAAAAAAAAACCAAAAAAAAAAAAACCCTACAGCAAAAAAAAAAAAAAACAACAACAAAAAACAAACGACAAACAAAATAAAAAACCCCAGACCAGACCAACCAGTTTCAGTAGTATGCATTCACATGGGGTATCTTACACGCTTTCCACATTTCGCTTGAATCCACAACTGTTGTCAAAGTTAAAACAGAAAATGTTGGGTGTTTTTACAATGTGTGCAATATTTTTTAGGTGTACAAAATTCCCTTCATGAGAGCTTGTCCATTCATGTAGCATACAAGCATGTTGGCGTGTTTACAGGTTCGAGAACGTCTGTTCCAAATGATCGTGGATGAAGGTGACTATGACAGCGTAACGGAACCTGCTCAGAGTGACTTCATCAACTTTATTATCAGACTGGACTCCATCGATGGCAGTCTTCTCTTTGCAGTCTCGAACAGCATGTCAGTTTGCATAATTATTTGTTTGTATTTTTTGGTCCCATTTCTGTATCATCTGTGTACCGTTTCCTTTGTTGTACAGTGTACTTCAATTCTCAAACTCATTTGAAGGAATACTTAGTTCACAAATGTTGTGTATCTAATCTACCCATAACTGCCCACGCCCCCCTCTGCCCCCGCCCTCTATCCCCCCCCCACCTCCTCCACCCCAACCCCTAACACCCCCCCCCCACCTCCTCCACCCCAATCCCTAACCCCCCCCCCCCCCCCCCCCCCAACACACACACACTGTTGAACTGTGTTCAGTCTTTCAAGTGGCCATCCACTAAATGTCACCATTAGCAGAATACATAGGGTTTGAAATAACACTGGTTACTTCATTTCTAAAGGTTTTTTGGCTCCCTTGTGTAACAATGGGAGTCTATGTTGTAACCCTCCGTCGTCTGTCTGTGTGTGTGTGTGTGTGTGTGTGTGTCTGTCTGTGGGTGTGTCCGCAGTAAACCTTAACATTGGCATTTTCTCAGAATCTACAAAGAGCAGAGTCACCAAACTTGGCATACCGATAGGCAGCCATAAGACCTTTCAAAATATATAATTTTGAATGACCTTGACTCAAGGTCAAGGTCACTAAAGCTGTCTGTTTGAAAATTTTACATAGGCATTTTCTTGGAGTCTACAAATGCCAGAGGTTTTGAACTTTGCATGATGATAGACATTGATAAGAACTTTACAGATATACATGTATTCAATGGCCTTGTGTGAAGGTCAAGGTCAGACAAGTTATTTTCCGCATTTCCGTAGAAAACCTTAACATTGGCATTTTCTCAGAATCTACAAACAGCACAGGCACCAAACTTGGCATGCTGATAGACAGCCATAAGGCCTTTCAAAATATATCATTCTGAGTGACCTTGACTCAAGGTCAAGGTCACTAAAGCTGTTTGTTTTAAAATTTTGCATTGGCATTTTCTTGGAATCTACAAAAACCGGAGGTTTTAAACTTTGCATGATGATAGACATTGATAACAACTTTACAGAGGTACATGTATTCAGTGGCCTTGTGTCAAGGTCAAGGCTGTACAAGCTATTTTCCGCATTTCCGCAGTAAACCTTAACATGGGCATTTTCTCAGAATCTACAAAAAGCAGAGGCACCAAACTTGGCATGCTGATAGACAGCCGTAAGACCTTTCAAAATATAACATGTTGAATGACCTTGACTCAAGGTCAAGGCCACTAAAGCTGTCTGTTTTAAAATTTTGCATTGGCATTTTCTTGGAATCTACAAAAACCAGAGGTTTTAAACTTTATATGGTGATAGACATTGATAAGAACTTAACAGATATACATGTATTCAATAGCCTTGTGTCAAGGTCAAGGCCGTACAAGCTATTTTTGTGAAACCGTAACATTGGCATTTTCTCAGAAACAACAAACAGCAGAGGCGCCAAACTTGCCATGCTAATAGACATTGATAAGAACTATATACCCATACCACTTTAAATGACCTTGACTTTGAGTCAAGGTCATTAAAGCTGTCTGTTGTCAATTTCAATATTACCGTCTTTGGAGAAACTACAAATACTAGAGGCATCCAACTTGGTGTAATGATAGACGTCTTATTTGAATGACCTTGGCCCAAGGTCAAGGCCATATAGTCAGTTTGGGGGAAAAGTGTAATATTGCCAGGAACTAAGAACACCAGAGACACCTTACTTGGCTTGATGATAGATAGTGGTAAGATTGTTTACTCTTGAATGACCTTGACCCATGTCACAAGGGAGCCATGGAGGCTTTTGCCTCTCTAGTTTTTTTTTTTTTGGTAACATTATTTTTCAGGTTGTCGCAGGCAGAATCTGTGTTGGAGCTGTACCTCTACCACCGCCCAGAGAACCGCGACCTGCTGACAGCCTGGAGAGAAGACACAGGGAATACTGACCTCACAAACCTTCAGGTATGCTCATCTCATTTTGTGCTTCTTGTATCAGTATTCACCCTATTTATCTCAGTGACTATGATGATGTTGTCCATAGTTCTTTTCACTTTAACAACAGGTTGGTGCTTCACGGTGTGACATGGTGACACCTAGGGTTACCAGTAACAACGCTTGTGCTGCATTAAGCCCTAACTAACTAACTTCCAGTAACAAACTCCTTTACACATCATCAGTAAAGGGAAGCAAATCACACAAATTCACAAGTTGGGACATTGACTTGTTTTTTCCTTTTGTTCACATGCCCTTTAAAAAAATGCATAACACAGTGTGCAGTGGCGTAGTTTAGACAAATAGGAAAACCAACCCCAAAAGAGGAGAACGCTCAAATAAAAACAGCAAAACCAGTTTACTGTGTCACTTAGTTTTGCATGACTGATGTTAGAGAGAAACATTTATTTCTTTATTTATGTGTTGCAGGCTTACTTGCAGATGAAGGAGCTTGTCTGAGGGGCGAACAAGTTTTACAGTTTTGCGCAGAACACATCTTTGGATTTGTGCATGCAGAGCAGTTTCCTGTTATGTGTGTGCCATGTATATAAACAAGATGATGCAACAAGCTAATGAAACAGCAAAACATTTTTCCCTTGTGTTAATGGAATTATGGTCTTTTGTGTTCTGGCTGAAGATTGTTGTGCTTTCTACACACACCATGGATGATGTTCACAACAGACAGAGTACTATAAATACTGTTGACAACAGTTTACTTTGACACAGATTTAATTTGTAGCATGCAGTACAGTACAGGACATTAATGAAATACATGTACTCATATGATATACACACACTGATGTAAACGTAACTTAAACCTGCAGCAGATATTTGTAAATGTGATATAGTGTATTTCATGTTGCATGTTGTTGGCTATACAATGTACATAATAATAATAATAATAAAGGGTATTTGTGGCGCCCCATCTCGCAAGAGCTCAGGGCGCGTACATAAACATAACATATAAACAGCGTATATAACTTACAACACACACACACACACTGACTTTATTTGCAGGTGGCATGCAGAGATGGGGATGGGGGGGGGGGTTGGTTCTACTGCATGGAGAAAAGATGTGTTTTAAGTTGAGATTTAAAGACTGCTAACGACTGAGCATGGCGGATGTGAGAGGGGAGGCCGTTCCAAACTACGGGACCAATGTATGAAAACGCACGCCGGCCCTGAAACTTTTTCCGGCGGATGGGAATACGGAGAAGACGGGTGTCAGAGGAAGAACGGAGGTTGCGGGATGGTGTGTAGAGCTGAATGAGAGCGGACAGATAGGGGGGAGCAGAACCATAAAAGAACTTTTCAAGCCTTGTTGAAGCACGAATGCTGTTTGTGTATTATATGATCATTGTTTACCGATACTTTGATTCATTGGCATGTTATAGTGTAGTACTGGAGGAAACGGAATAAAACCATCTCATAAAGTGGCTCATCGGTCATCCACCAGAGTTTTTTTTTTTTTTTTTAACTTCTTTTTCTTGTGTGTTTTTGTGGTACAATACAATACAGTACAAAACAGCACACAAGTAAGCAGTACAGTTGTCAGAAAAACATACCAGTAACAATGATGATAGCAATAATAATAATAATGTAAGAATAATAGTAATAATATTAGTAAAGGATTGATACAGCATGTGTCGGTACTATTTCAAGTGGTATGCGGCAATTAATTACTTTCTAATAGAGGTTTGCAAACATTACATACATCAATCAATATGATTATCTATTCACAGTAAATAGATTCATTGAGCCGTCCACAGAGTTGTGTTCCTGTAACTGCTCAGGATGCCCTGCTAAGGTCAGAGTGTGCACCCTATACGTGTGGCAAGACACCAGTGGGCCAGTGGGTGGGTGTTTAGGAGTTTAACGTCCTTTTCCACCACGCATGGGTGATATCAAAGACGGGGCAACGAGAAAAAAAGGCCAGCACAAATATATGGCCCCATCCGGGATTCGAACTCACGACCCGAGCATTGCAAGTCAGCGCTATACCATTCGGCTATCCCGGCTCCCCGCAAGACACCATGACCAATGACATGCAAACCTTAAGAGTAAAATTTTAAAGTGCACTTGATTGTTCATAAAAAAATATGTCTTTTATCAGCACTTGCTTTCTCACTATCTCTGTTCTATCGGAATTGCAAGACAAGGGTCGTATCCACCGCCAGTAAGTGGACAGTTTGTGGAATGGCGATCACAATGTGCCGCCGGAACGAAATTTGCCCCTGACATGTTCATCTTTATTGTCTCTTGACTGACAATTCCGCATACATCGGTTTTGCTGTTTAGTTTCCGCATACACCAGTTTGTACAGAACAGGAGTCGCCGGAGTCGTGAACTTTGCCGGCCTGGATCACTTGAGATATCAACAGTGAGCCACTCGTACAGTGGCCTCCTCAGCTTTAAGAGAGAGAAAAGAACAACAACAAAAAAACCTTGCCCGATAAGTATAAATCTAAAGGCCATTCAAAGGCCTTTTTTTTTCGAGAAATGGATACGCTTACGTTTTTCTTTATTAAGTCCGGCGGCTACACTGGGAATGTCACTCTATATCATAAGGAATTTCGAAGTGAAGTCAGTTCGTCATGGGGAGCCGGGGTGGCCGAATGGTAGAGCGTTGGACTTCTAATGCTCGGGTCGAGAATCCGTATCCCGGCTGGGGCCAAATGTTTGTGCTGGCCTTTTCATCGTTGCCCCGTCTTTGATATCACCCGTATGTGGTGGAAAAGGACGTTAAGCCCCCAAACACCCACCCACCCTCATGTTCGTCACTTCTCTCTCCGGCTCGGCTCTTCCCTTCCCCCCTACCCCCCGGCTCCTGTAAGCGAGCAAGACTGTGTTTTTCAGCCTTACCCCCCCCCCCCTCCTCCGCCCCAGCCTGCCTGTGTACTCACGTTGTAAGTTATATGCTTTCTTTCAAATCAACGTCTGAATGTCTTCTAACCTCAGCGGCACTTTACGGCTGTCAGGGCGGTGTGACGGAAAACTCTTAGGTGTCGGAGCACGGCCCTGTCTCTCTCACACACTTCTATATATCTCCTTTAAGTTTTAATTGCTCGAACTGCCACACCCTCTGGCTTTATCTATGGTGCACTTTCGGGGAGAAGCAATAGGGTCTAAATGGTCTGTTCAATCCACAGCCCCTCACTGCCACTTGAGCGTGGTTTGGTGTCTGTGGTGACGGCATTTTTCTATGCCGATTCTATTCTAGCAAGCTGTGCCATAGATTCGCAGCGCTGAATGTTGTCAGCGTTGGCAGTAGTACACGCAAGCCATTTAACTCTATGTAGTTGGACGAGATTTGTGTGCCTTTGCCCAGACGTTGATTGAACTGAGGAAAGCCTGCAGGAAGGTTTAGGATGGGCTTTGCTTTGAACACGAAGTGTGGATTACGTCGTAAGCAGGCTTATATAGAAGTCATATAGGGCCTCTTCCTTGGACAGCCAAGCAAAAAAAAAAAAGTGATATTGTTTATGTGGAACCAATGCCAGAAGTTGTTGCACCAACAACAACTGATATGAACTTCTCTTGTAAAAACGTCAGACCTGACAAGACAAGATGAGTTTGGTGGACAAAACTGACTGTTTTGTTCGGCGACAAGTCCTAAATTTCTGACATACAGTTCAGACGTGCAGGGACAATGAAATGTGAAAAACAAACTGGATGAATGAAAACTCAAAAGTTCCCACGAAGACTTTGAGACAGTGATTACTACTTTGGGCATCTCTCCTGGAAAACATTAACAGTTAGTACCAGCGTTGTGGAAGGTGAATTCTTCCATTCTGTGTTGACGACTCGTGCAGCTTGTGTGACACACAGTTCTTGCAACAAAACCCCGACTGGATGTTCTAACACAACATCTGCTGACATTTGGTTTTTCTGCAGTGGGTCAGCGATATGAACATTCGACACTTTCATGGGGAGTGAAGCCGGATACTAACAGTTGCTTCACTCTTGGGCGACCGTTTCAACAAAAATTGCATGATTTAAAGTAAGTGCGCACTGACTGAATTTGTTTTGTATGCATGTATTTGTGCGTCCATCTTCTGCTCTCTTTTTATGCTGCAATGTCCTTTTTGTTATAGGTGAGTTTAAATTGTGATTAACCCGAAAGCTTATGTCTCTACGTATGGCATGAACGTACTTGTGCATTTGGAGAGCTATTTGAGAATAAGAGCAGTAGGTCACTACCCTTCATCATGTTGGCCAGTACAGCTATTTCCTCGTTTAGAATGTGTATGTATACACCCAAAAGCAGATTTTGCCCTTCATTTGTCACACTTTCATTCGCAAACACATCCCGGGAAAAGATTGGTGTTTACTTTCAGGTTAAAAAAAAAAATCCACACACAGGAAATATCCCCAGTGGAATATCATTTCAAACCGTTTTGATCTTTATCGCCAGCCTCAATTCCACGTAAGAGGTGCTGAAGTGCAGATCAAACGTGGTTAGGAAGGCGGACTTTATTTACAACATGCATGCCTGTAACCTACACTGGCACCTGCCATTGATTATTCATATTTGTCACGACAGTTTCCAAGCGACATATGCGCTGCTATTTTCTCCCCCAGCTATTGACCGGCAATTGCAAAGTCGAAATTATCCGCAAAGTCAAGGAGTGCCAGCACATGCGATGCAATTAATAACAGCTTTTATTTATGTGTTGAAGCAGGTTTCCCAAGCGAAGCAGCCGAGGTTTTGATGCGTGAGCTTTTGGCGAATGAAAGAACGGGAAAAAAGAAGGCATTAGTTGCCTCTTGTCATATATTTCACCCACACACCGCTGTTATTAGAGTTTTTAAAAAAAAAAATTCTGAACTGCAGGGATGAATAATGGATTGAAATAAAATAAATAGCCAAACCAAAACGGAACATACCACAGCCGAAAAGAAAATTGTATACCAACAAACAAACAGCCTTCGGAAATGCTTTCTGTACTGTATTATCAGGATTTATTTATTACTGTGCAGACATAATTAAAAAGGGTCTTGACTGTCTCCTGCTTGATGTTCGGACCGTATTCTAAGTGCAACGGGGAGCTGTTATGCGATTTGTAAATGTGTGTGTCATGGTGACATTATCTATGAATCGTCTATGCAATGTCCTTTAGAAATGCTTGGCTACAATGGGTTTGAATGCAAAGGCCGTTGGTATAGAACATCACACAAACGAACCATTTTCATAGCTATGAAAAAGCGATGTAGGGTAGTTGTACACACACACACACACACACACACACACACACACACACACACACACACACACACACACACACACACACACACACACAAAGAGAACGGAATTATTACAAGAAAACCTGCCTAGCCAGACATGCGCTGAGCGTCTGTAGATGAATCATATCGGGAGTAAATTAAATGCCAACCAGTGCAACACGAATTAAGTCCCAATAGTGTATGATTACTCTGGTTGTGTGTGTGTGTGTGTGTGTGTGTGTGTGTGTGTGTGTGTGTGTGTGTGTGTGTGTGTGTGTGTGTGTGTGTGTGTGTGTATGCATATGGTGTCGATATGTCTGCAGAGAAAAACAAAAACGATCTACCTTGCTTCTGTGGCACCCAACTGCCCGCACAAATGACATAACTTACGAGCAGCTCGCCAACCATCGCTGTCATGAATATTTTTCAGCTTATTTGCAGTTACTGGGATTAAAAACTGTTTTCATGGTGATTGGTTGTTTTTTGTCCGTCCAGTTAGCTTCTGTCTCAAATGTTCCACTCACCTTCAGTTTTCGGATGTTGGTAATCATGATAAAGATGATGTTGATGACGATTATCTTGACCCCCTTGACGATGGTTTACCATTAATATTTTGACTTCTTTTACTCAGCCCTGGATTGCTATTCATTGTGGTCTGTTTATTCTGAAACCCTTCCAGATCTTTGACTTAAAAAAATCAACGGAGCATTGCAATTGAGAGTGCCGTGACGTGTCACTAGGTGGTCGGCATGGGTTGTGGCTCCAGCAAATCAGCGGACGTCTACATTGAACCGGTATGTGTGTGTGTGTGTGTGTGTGTGTGTGTGTGTGTGTGTGTGTGTGTGTGTGTGTGTGTGTGTGTGTGTGTGTGTGACTCTCTCTCTCTCTCTCTCTCTCTCTCACTCTCTGTTGAAAGAGGTAATATTTGTGCCACAACGTTGTCCAGCGGATGTCAAACTTTGGTTAACACGAACAAACCTAAATTTACCCCGCGCATTCGACTGAAGCGTGTTAGAAAGTAACTGAATGAACGATTATCCTCGTCCCACACGACAGTAATATTCTTGGATGGTAATCATGTGTTTTCATGGTGAATACCTTTACTTCCAGATTGATGTACCCGACACAGAGGCAGGGTACCCTCCACCACGGCCCACACGTGACCGGAAGGAGAAGGTATTCCGGGAAGGAGACTGCGAGACACTGGATGCTAATGCTAAAAAGGTCAGTGCTGAGTTCACGGTCAAGGTCTACGTTTTCCCCACAAGTGCATGAAATACGTAGAGTTGGTTTAAAATGTTACTACTTTCCGGAAAAATACTGGGGTTTAAATCAAAGTGTTCAGAAGCACAAACCGATTACTGTGTAATTACAAGTAAGGGTAATGGTGTGTGTGTGTGTGTGTGTGTGTGTGTGTGTGTGTGTGTGTGTGTGTGTGTGTGTGTGTGTGTGTGTGTGTGTGAGAGAGAGAGAGAACGAACGAACGAACGAACTTTATTTTCCAACGGAAGTGATTTAACCAAACAATGATTATTTTTCAATCAGTCGTTGCTACAAAAACAAAAGACTACAATGGCAAGATTAAAGGAAAATACAAGAAGAAAAAAAATGGCAGAGAGAGAGAGAGAGAGAGAGAGAGACTTTATACATTCATAATCCCTGCCCAGGACCGGACCACGAATCATGAAAAGCACGACAAGTTTGATATCTCCGATCAGAAAGGCTATTATTCATGATCTGACAGCTGTTGAAAGAGCAGCACAAGTACACGCAGATCGCTCTATTTCACCACACCCACATAACGGTGGATCGTTTTTGTCGTGTCACACGACACACACAGAGGGGTCTCTCCAACACTATTCAGGGGAACGTGGCAACCGCACAATGCATCAGCTGTGGCTGAATTGTCAATATCGTATAGTTTCGGTCATACCCTGTACTGTCTTGCCTACCATGTCGCCATTGACACTGTACGTGAAGTTCAAAATATCTCAGTTAACTAAGTGTTCATAAACTTGACAGTAGTGATTACCTGACCCCTCCCCCACCCAACCTGACCCCCCTGCCCCACCCTAAAACAAACAAGCTAAAAAAAAAAAAAAAAACCCAAACAAGAACAACAAAAAAACATCACCACCACCACTTACAACAGCAATCTGGCAAATAAGAAACCAAACTAAGAACAACAAAAACCGAACAAAAACACACACCCGACTTAAAAAAACAAACAAAGAAACAAATACAAAAAACAACAACAAACAAAGAAACAAACAAAGAAACAACCAAAAGAAAACCCAAGAAAAAAAAAAGCAAACAAACAAAACAAAATAAAAGGAAACAAAAACAAAACAAAGGCAAACAAATAAAACAGCAACAACAACAACAAAACCCACCCAAACAACAACAAACAAACCAGAAAAAAACAACAAAAAAATCAAAAACAAACAAATAAAAAACAAAAGAAAAGCAAACAAGCTCGGAGAGTGGTCAAATCTTTGTGCAATTTTAAAAGTCACAAATTCAAGCATACCTGTTATATACCGTGCATTGCGGGCTCCGGTGTAGCAGAAAACTGCTACAAAATACACGCCGCCAATAGTGTTGTCAATAACGTGTTTGCTTGTCAAAGCGCACCGGGCCAGTAGATATTAGGATTTTTGTCTCTGTCTTCAGCTAAACACAGTGCGGTTTGAGTACACAAAAGGTTTATCGTAAAGAGTCTGCATTCATTTCAAACAAAAACCTCTGGTTTACAAGTGTGTGGGTCTCCAGCGAGGTAAGTTTGTCAAACCTGTACATAATAGATAAACTCCTATTTGAACCATGTTTTTGCCGTCTGACTGAAACACTATACAGACCAGACCCGTGGAAAGTCACAGTTGAAATAAATATGAATGCATAAACTGTTTGAACCTAGTGTTTGCTGTTTTTGGTGATTTTTTTTTTACAGAACATACTCTTGGGAAGCTGCATTATCACTAAGGCTGACTCAGCTATTAATGTACATGTACATTTTTTTTTTACCATGTTCAAGGGATGAAGTATATCTAGAACATATCATGGGAAAGCGGCACTGTACAAATGCCTGTGTTAACTGCGTCCCTGCTGGTTGTAATCAGCTGAAGCAGGCACATCAACAGTTCGCATTTAATGTAAAGAATTTTCCCCCTTACAGGTCACCCCAGTTTTTCCTCAATTCCTTCGGCGATATCACATTTTTGAGTCTTTGAATGCTTAACCATTGGTCCCGGCTACTTTATCATACCGGTTTCCTGTGAAGTAAAGCTGTACTCACGACACAAGTAACGTGTTTAACCTTATCTCAACCATTGAGCTTCCTGGATGGGCTGTAGTATATTAAGTCAAAACTCTGCATTCCTGATACACCGAGAGAGTTTAACACGAATAGCGGCCACACTGGCTTTGACTGAGCCTAAAGCCTAGACACAGTCCTTCCTGGGATTATAGCATTAAAATAAATAGCTTGGCAGTTTTACATATGGGGGTTGGTTTCTCCTTTTTAGATTACCTGACCTTCAGTATGGAGTTCGTGTACATGAAGTAGGGGTTGTCTCCCCTTGCAAAAGGCCGTGACGATTTTTTTTTTCTCAACAGAAACTGTAGTTTAAGAGGACGGGTGGGGGGTGGGGGCGGGAGAGGGATACTTACTTACTTACTTAGGCCCTTGGCTCCACGTGGAGCATAGGCCATCGACAACCCTTCGCCATCGCACTCTGTTCTGGGCTAGTCTTGCCACTCCAGTCCAGTTGGTCCCCTGCTTACATAGCTCTGCCTCAGTGTCCCGCCTCCAGCTGTTGCGAGGCCGGCCTCTCTTCCTTTTCCCCTGCGGGTTCCATGTCAGGGCTTGGCGTGTGGTGCTGGATGCTGGCTTCCTGAGGGTGTGTCCAATCCAGCCCCACTTCCTCCGCAGGATCTGCTTGGCCACTGGTTCCTGCCCCGCTCGCTCCCACAGCTCTTCATTCCGGATCTTCTCTGGCCATCGGATGTTGAAGATGCGCCTCAGACAGGTGTTGAGAAATGTCTGGATCTTCTGCTGCATCGTCTTTGTTGTCCTCCATGTTTCGCATCCGTAGAGCAGAACTGACTTCACGTTGGAGTTGAAGATGCGAAGTTTGGTTCTTATGCTGACAACTTTGGATGCCCAGACGTTCTTCAGCATGACCATTGCTGCTCTTGCCTTGCCGATTCTGGCTGTGACGTCTCGGTCTGTGCCTCCCTGTCCATCAACCACACTCCCCAGGTAGACAAAAGACTCCACCTCCCTGATGGGCTCTCCACCGACTGTGACTGGTGTGTTGGCAGTGGTGTTGATCTTCATCAGCTCGGTTTTCTTCCTGTTGATCTTGAGCCCTGTTCCGGCTGATGTGGCTTCCAGGCACGTAGTCTTGTCCTGCATCTGGCTGTGGCTGTGAGACAGGAGCGCCAGGTCGTCCGCGAAGTCGAGGTCATCCAGCTGCGTCCAGAGTGTCCACTGTATCCCGTTTTTCCTGCCTGCTGTAGTGGTCTTCATGATCCAGTCGATGACCAGGAGGAACAGAAACGGGGACAACAGGCATCCCTGGCGGACTCCGGTCTTCACCTCGAAGCTTTCTGACAACTGGCCGGCATGGGCAATCCTGCAGCTCATGTCTTGGTAGGTGCACTGGATCAGGGAGATGATCTTCCCGGGAACTCCATAGTGCCTTAGCAGCTTCCACAGCGCCTCTCTGTCTACACTGTCGAAGGCCTTCTCATAGTCTATGAAGTTGATGTAGAGGGGGGAGTTCCACGCGGGAGAGGGATAGGGGCAGGAAATGCATACATGCTATCAGTGGTGGTGGTGGTGGTGGTGGTGGTGGTGGTGTGTGTGTGTGTGGGGGGGGGGGGGGGGGGTGGGGGGTGGTGAAGGCAGTTAGTATGGGGGAAAACAGGTTCTTGTGTATGCTTCTTGATACTGCACGTGTTAAACCCGACAAGGTCAAAATCTGTACAGATCCTTTCCCGGTCACCTTCGTAGTGGACAGAACGCGTCCAGTATTCACCCAAACACACCCGTCTTCTCACACCCTGCCCCCTAACCCCCCCCCCCCCCCTTCCAACTGAGTCGCTACAACGAGTTAAGATACAACTTTCTGATCAATCGTCATGTCAGCTTCACAAGTTTGTTCGTGTATATCGGATGTTGCCAACCATTTCTGCCTCTCTTGTTTGTCTTTCTTTGTTCCCTTCTTCTTATCACGCGTAGGGAGCCGGGGTGGCCGAATGGTAGAGCGTTGGACTTCTAATGCTCGGGTCGTGAGTTCGTATCCCGGCTGGGGCCAAATATTTGTGCTGGCTTTTTCATCGTCACCCCGTCTTTGATATCACCCGTATGTGGTGGAAAAGGACGTTAAACTCCCAAACACCCACCCACCCTTTTATCACGCGTCCTTTTCTGACTGTTGCAGGCACCACGCAGCATCACAAGCACGTACAGCACGCTGGTGGATCACGTGACACAAGGGGCACGTAATGACATCGAGAAGGTGCGGTCCCTGTTCGCCTGGCTGGGGGCGCAACGCATCCACGACATGACCTTCGCCAATGTCAAGGACGCACACAATCCTGAAGGTTACATGAAGACGATACAACAGGGCAATGGGTCCTACACTTCCTTCTTCGCGCTGCTTTGCAGGTTCGGGAACAAGCTGATAATACACAATAATTTGGTGGTTTGCTGGGGGTTTCTTTGGTCCCTTTCGGGAAATTCGGGCTGCTTCCCCCCTGGAAAGCGCGTCGCCGCGGTGCAGCGCCACCCAGTACGTAAATCCTAGTTTTCAATTTTGCTGGGGGAGGAAAGCCGGATAACCCCGGTGGGGGGGGGGGGGGGGGAGGGGAGGGGGGAGCGGTACCGAAAGAGATGGAGAAAGCATCTTTATTACCATTTGTGCCGCCAGAGTAGCAGTTGGAATGAAATTCCTTTTGTCTGTTGCTTTCGCTATTCTGATTTCTTCCCAAGCAGTGTAATCAGCAACTCAGACTTTAGTGCAGCACGATATACGGTCATTCTGGCTGTATTTCTGAAACCATCTAACTTCATCGACCTAATCCCTCGTCGCTGTATCGTCAGGGCTGCCGGTATACCGTGCGTGGTTGTACGAGGCGTGGGCAAGAGCGCGAGTTACGAAGTAGGTCAACAGGACGTGTCCCAGCTGACGTCATCATGGAACGCCGTGTACGTGGACGGTCAGTGGCGCCTGGTGCACGTGTTCTGGGCTCTGGTCGGCGTGGAGGGCTTCAACAAAGGGGGCTGGACCAAGGTGGAACAAGGGGGAAAGGCCGTCAGGCAGAAGTGAGTCTTCACCAGGGGAACTTTTTTTTTTTTTTTTTTTTTACTTACTTTATTGTTCCTTTCGGGAAGGTTGGGCTGCTTTACCCGGAGGAAGCGCGTCGCAACGCCACTCAATTCCTATCCTATTAAAAAATTGCATGGGGAGGAAAGCCGGATAACCCGGAGAGAAACCCCTGATAAAACCGGTATCACATACATGTATCACAAGCTCGGACGGGGTTCAAACCCACGTTTCATCGCCGTGACAGCGGTGACGGCCATTCAGTAGCGCAGCGGCCAAGTCTAACGCGCTACCTGTTAGACCACCGCTCAACTCTGCAGCTGCTCACTCCTTGATGATGATGTGGTTGACGTGGTGATGATTGTGGAGGAGGAGGGGGAGCGTCTCTAATGAGCTCAGAGATAGACGGGAGCTACTTTACAGTTTAATGTGTGCAGGTTCAATGTTCAGTTCCACTTGGGGTGGGGATTTGGAAAGAAAAATGAGTTCTGACCATTCAAGCACGGGTGTGGGTGTGTGTTTTGTGCTGTATGTCTTTTTCTCCACCGCGAGGGTGACTTCATGTACGGGGGGAGTGAAAAAAGGCCTCTACAAATGTTGACCCTGTCGGGATTTGAACCAAAGACCCTCTGATCTCGAGTCGCGCATTCGTCCAGTTGAGCCAATCGACTCCCCTTCCATGCAAGCGTGAAAAAAAGTGTAGGCATCGTAAAGGAGAACAGTCCTCATTTCCCTTATACGGTACTGTGACAGAAACAGTACCCATACCAAAATATCACATCCGTATATATGCAACACACCAATGTCGCTTTTTACAGAGAACAAGCAAACAAGGGCAAACAAGTCTACATGTTTGAGGAGTTCTGGTTCCTGACCAACCCTGACGAGTTCATCTACCTATGTCGGGCCAAAAACACCGACTGGCAGCTGCTCAAATCTCCCTGGACCATGGACAAATTCGTCAACGTTCCTCATTTCACTATGAACTATTTCGAGTCGGGCTTGAAGCTCGTCTCACAGCACGCCGCCATCTTGAAATGCAAGAAAGGTATGTGAACAACGCAGAATCGACTGTTTTAGGAAAAGGCACGCAACCGTCATGAGAAAACAAACAAACAAACAAAAAAAAAAAAAACCTCGGTGCTTCTCAGATCCATGGGCGTTAGGTCCTTTTTGAGATTAACGTAGCTTTTCTCGGCGTTTTGTAACGCATGGCCACGTTTACATCCCGTTCATTTTGAATGTTTTGTTTTTTCGGGCTCATTTTGTTCATGCTGTGTTTTGTTCAGCGTCTTTCGCCCGTCAGGTGAATGTATTGGTTAGAACCAGAAGACTCATCATGCATCGTAGGACCACTGGAATCTATCATCCCCTGTTGTCGTTTAGCTCGTCTCTGTAGCTGTTTGAATCTTAAACCACGGCATTTCTTGTTCTCCGTGTCCATGAAAAACGTTGACGGTACCGATAATAGCAATAAAGTCCCCATCGAAGGCTTATGGACGAAGATTTGGGACACTAAAAGCGATTTCTTGTTCTTTTCTTATAACCTATAGATGGCATCTTTCAAAGTTAAAAGAATTCATGCATTTGAAAAATACTTGTAACATTCCATTAGCAGTCCTCATAACACAGAACGTCTTTTCGTCCGACAGTGTGCGACGTGAACTTCGAACACTCGGAGTCGTTGAAAGCTGATCTGGATTATGCCCTCTTCTATGACGAACAGAACTCGAAAGACAGTTTGTCCAAAGACCTGCAGCTTGAGCGCTTCGTGGTGGAGGTTGTGGATCAGAAACACAAAGGTCTCCACGTTCGCTTTCCTGCCCGGGGAATCTACAAACTGAAGGTGACTGGAGTGACTCATTTCAAGGCACTAATCGCGTCTTTCAGACTGGAGAGCGACAGTGTGATGGAAAACGCTCAGCCCTACCCCATTAACCCACCCATCGGGTTCGGTTTTGGCCAGAAAGCGGAAGAGATGGGTCTCTCGAAACCTTCTCAGGTCAAGGGCATAATGGTGGTTCGACAAGGGGAGAGAATCAAATTCCACTTTCAGTGTAAGCAAAAGCTGGACATCCAGTCTATGCTCGTGCACAAGGACCAATCCGCTTCCGAGTTGGATCAGTACGTGACACGGGACCAATCAGGTGACGAGGTTACCATCACGGTGAACGTGCCGGAGCATGCGCAAAACCCCGAGTACGCTTTGCAAGTGAACGTGAGACCGGAAGGGAGCAAAGGAGGTTTTGAGAACGTCGTCAACTATCTGCTGACTCACGGGAAGGATCTGGCCGAAAATCAACAACCAACCTTCAGAGGCGAACCAGGGGTGAGTAATTAACGCTGTATGTTGTATTTCATTAACTCTTAAGTGCCCAAACCCCACCACCCCTACCCACTGTATGGTACGCCTGGTTAAATAGAACAAGCCACCGTACACCAGCAGGAGCCACCTGAAGCCACTATTACGCAAGGCGTGGGCCTTCCCCGCTAGGCCCGAGACTGCTGCAGATTGCATAATAGTGGCTTTAAGTGGTTCCTAGTGATATGAAGATTTCAATTAAGACAGCGATTTTTTGCATGGGCTTTGAAGAGATAAGTAGCTATACACAGATAAGACTTTTTTTTTTTGGCCATTTATTTGTCTTTACGACCCAGAATACCGACCCAATACACGATTTGATTAATTAGAGGCCTGGGACCGCATGTGAAAGTCGGGGTTAGGGAGTTTAGCCCCGGGTTAGAGTCTAACCTCGAACTAAACTAGCTCTAGGGTTAAATTTTCTGTTTTGTTGTTGTTGTGATTTTTGTCTTTCAGTCTTCGCTTCCTTTTTTTTTAAATTTAATTTTGTTTTGGGGGTTTCTTTTGTCGTAGTTTGGGTTAGGCCCGTAGCCGTGGGTTAAATTAACCTCGAGCTTTACATACGGGCCCTGGTTTTGAGAAAGCACGTGGTCATTCTATATGTGACAAATACAGAGTCAAGTACCAAAGCAATGCAATATTTACGTGCTAGGCAACACGCTAAGCAATACAAACTTAACGGAGACAGTGCTGCTGTTATCTCACCAGCCGTCAGACGATGATGAAATCAGGATGAGGCTAATAGCTGCCACCGAGTCACGTGACATTGACCGCCTTGAGAAAGCCATCCGGGAGTTTGAGAAAGCCGGGCTGCCTGACCTTGGCGACCTTACAAGAGCCAGGAAAACATTGATCGCTCTACACGAACAAGGTACGCGACAATGTTAATGCGAATCCAAACGTTCTAAGCTCCCGTACTCAGCGAGTGACTGCAAGACGTGAACGCTGACGCCTTGTTTTCGCTTTGCGTTTCGCTTTCTGTTGGCTCAGTGCCAGGTAGTGAGCACGGGGTGTAACGTGGTGGTTTTGAATGTGTCTGATGAGACAGCGTTTTACGATGAGAAAGCATGTGTGGTAGGCAAAATCTAACAAAATAGATTTTCTTCGGAAAACTGGTCAATCTCGTTTTTCTCCAGGGAAAACAGTCTTTCGGCAGAAAAATGATACTTTTCAGCAGAAAAATACTGGTTTTCTTTAAAAAAAAAAAATCGACAAGCCTGCTTTTCTGCATAAAAACATGTTTCTCTGCAGAAGAATGGCAAAAATAAACTGGCTTTCTGTAGAAAATGGCACAATTCTGTTTTCCTGCAGAATAATGGAAATAACAGGTGTGTGTGTGTGTGTGTTGCAGAAAACCGAATTTTCCGAAAAAAAAAACAAAAAAACCCAAACAAATCCCCAAACAAACTTGTTTGAAAAACTGATTTCGCCAACCATATTTGCTTTCTCATCGTAAATCGCTGTCTCAGCGGACACCTTCAAACAACCACGTTACACCCCGTGGTGAGAGGCTGAAACTCTGCATGTGTCCAGTTGATACGATGTTAGACACTAGCAAAACAACGATTTGTTTACGGGGAGCCGGGGTGGCCGAATGGTGGAGCGTTGGACTTCTAATGCTCGGGTCATGAGTTCGTATCCCGGTTGGGGCCAAATATTTTGTGCTGGCTTCTTCATCGTTGCCCCGTCTTTGATATCACCCGTATTTGGTGGATAAGGACGTTAACCCCCCAAACACCCACCCCGCCCTACATTTATGTTGGAAGATGGGCCCTTAACCACTATTAGCAAGGAAACGTTTGAAAGTTAGGCCTGCGAGCCTCTAAGTTATATCCTCCTCTTGATAAACTCTAAGTCCCACATAGTTTTCAATGCAGTCACCACAGACTGTTTTAAGTCGGCCTTGTTGCACGTGCAGCTCTGAAGGACGCAGTCCAGGAGAGGGACCTTGACATGCTGGAGACTGCTATCCAGCGCGCTAACGAGTCGTGCGTGGTCCACCACCTGCAGGACGGCGAGGCCCTGAGTGAGGCTGAGGCACTGAGGAGTTTGCTGAGGCGCCTCAAGCTGTACCTGCACAAGATACTGGAGCTGAAGCCCATGACGGTGTCGGAGATCCACAGCTACAAGCGGCCTCGTCCTCGGGTTCATACCGTCATGAAGGCCACCTACCTGCTGCTGGGAGAGAAGGAGAAACAGCTAAACGTAAGAGCTGACTTAACACATGTGCATGCGCGCACGTACGGGGGAGTCGAGAGGGGGGGGGGGGGGTGAGGATAGCCGAGATATCTGAGAATTTTTGTTTTGTTTTCGAATGCCGGCTTGGAGAGGGAGAGGAAGAGAGGTGGGCGGGAGGGGGGGGGGGGGGTGGGGGTGGGGGTGGGAGGGGCATGAGGGCATCCTAAAAAAGAAGTCTGTTCAAAAATGTATACAGGATTGGAATTCACAACCTGAAGAATAGAGAATAGGAACCCCCCTCCCCCGCTTCACTCTCCGCCACATCTCCGCCTGTAACGTATTCATTGAGTGAATGCATGTGGTTCATTCAGCGTGTATCGGGTTTAGTTCGGATGATGATGGCGCTGATGATTAATATTGCCCTTTCATTTTTTCATTCATCCCTTAGCAATGGGAGTACATCCAGTCGTTGCTACGGAGACAAGGAAGGGAGAGCATCATCAGACGTATCAAGGAGTTTGACCTTGTGGGGCTGAAGGTGAGCAGTATGCATAGAGCCGAGTCCCATCTACAGTCGTGTAACAAGGAGCTTGTGAGACAGACCAGCGCTGGGGCGGGCACATTCTACATCTGGGTGAGTGAACTGCCCTTGTTTCATGCATATCATTATTCGTATTCGTGGTCAAAGAACACAAATGCACGGGTACTTAAAATGCTTCTATGTTCCCAATTAGCCTCGGGCATCGCAGTCACCCCTAAAAGTGCTTCAGTCGGGAAACAAAAATTATCATGCATAGGCCATTCAATGAAAGGAGTTTTCTTGTGCACAAAAAGCCCCAGCTTCACTGACAGCTTCCCTCCTCTTGCTACCCCCTGGCATGCATATTGCCCTACAAAATACAAAACTCTCGAAAATCGCGCTTTTTCGTGACAACAGAATCGCTACAAACTAGCATTCTAGTGGTTATGAGACTTGTCACCAATGCGAGAGGTGGGGGGTTCGAGTCCCACTCGGGGCAAAGAATTTTTCCTTCTCGTATGTGGCACCGTTCATTCGGGCCGATCGTCGGGGGTTCTCTCCGGGTACTCCGGCTTCCTCCCCCTCTGCTTTGGAAATGTTCAGCCCACCAAATTTGAAAAATAAATGCAATTCTAAATTCCGAAATTTCAATAGCTTAGCTGACCCTTCGCACCACGTGATTGTAATGTGTTTATGTCCAGTGTGTGAGAGAATGCGTGTGATTCACGTGAGCGTGCGTGTTGGGTTCAGTTCGCGGGTAAAGCGCCTATACAATACTCATTATTATTATTATTATTATTAGCACACCCGACACACAGAGTCTTTCAAGTAAACACTGCACTTCACCTAACGTTTAATTTGTGTCATTACATCTGTGTAGGCCGTTCAGAGTCAGCACGTACCTTATTAATTCCATCAACCACCCAATGAATTTATTTGTCCATACTGGATATCTGCTTTTCAAATCACTCAGATTTTAGCGTTGTGTGTGTGTGTGTGTGTGTGTGTGTGTGTGTGTGTGTGTGTGTGTGTGTGTGTGTGTGTGTTGGGGGTGGTGATGGGAGCAGGTGGGAAGTGTGGGTTATTTGGTGGTAGGGGGATGGGGTTCGCGGTTGGCTGTGTCTTGCCAGGTTCGGTACAACTGGCACATAAGTATCACATTATGGGATCTGACAGCTTTCACCGCAGGGACTAAAATGAAATTTGACAACGTCCTTCAGTGTGAAGCAAAACAATAAGTAAAAGCTCCGTAAAAACTGAAGTTGTGGACAGTTCAAAAACTGCATTTCCGCGTCTGCGCCCGCTTGGCCGAATCGATAAAACATTCCCACGGTCAGCAGAGCCCCTTTCTTGCCCTTGTTTGTATTCGTTACTTTGACACCTATTGCTTTTCATAAATTCTCACTGTCAGCAGTTGAGAGATCAGCGTTATTTCGCCTCCGAAAGCAGCACTTGAAGGTGTTACACTGATTTACACAGAAATTACGGCGCAAGATCTACGCTACCCCACCCCTCCTCTTTAACACCCCACCCTTCCCCCTCCCCCTTCTTTTAGCAACCGCTCGTACAGCGATACAAAACGGTAGGTGCTTGTACTACTGTTGTTGGTTACCCTCGGTTAGTGGGATCAGAAGTGTATTGGCTTTTGACGTTACGCTTTCACGTTGTGTTGGCGGCCGGTATGCGGTGCCCCTTGTAACAAACGGAAGATTTACAGCCGGGTATACAGAGATTGTGAAAAAGGGAATACATCAAATAAAACGGAAGACTTGTCGTGTTTGAGTGTGCACAAGCCCCCCCACTCGAGCGTTTTATCGTTGTGCTTGTTTGCTGTTGCCTTCAAACTAGAACTGCCTTTCATCTGTCCTGATGAATGCTTGGCTTGGTTTGGTTGTGTTTCCGGAATCCTCCCAACTCCGACCCCACCTCCCGGCTGGGGCCAAATATTTGTACTGGCCTTTTCCTCGTTATTCCGTCTTTGATATCACGTAGTAGAAAAAGACGTTAAATTCCCCCCCCCTCCCGCGGCCTCCCTCCTCAACTCCCCTCCACCACTCCACCCTGTCCTCTCCGGTCCACCCCTCTCCAATTAAACCACCACAACCGTCATATACACGTGTACGTAGGCAAATTATCCATGATTTGTCGATGACGCACTTCGATTCTGTTCTTCACGTTGTACTGGTCAAGGCTGTCTCACTCATTCTGTTCTTCACGTTGTACTGGTCAAGGCTGTCTCACTCATTCTGTTCTTCACGTTGTACTGGTCAAGGCTGTCTCACTCATTCTGTTCTTCACGTTGTACTGGTCAAGGCTGTCTCACTCATTCTGTTCTTCACGTTGTACTGGTCAAGGCTGTCTCACTCATTCTGTTCTTCACGTTGTACTGGTCAAGGCTGTCTCACTCATTCTGTTCTTCAGGTTGTGCTGGTCAAGGCTGTCTCACTCATTCTGTTGATCTTGTTTTGTCACATTGACAGATGTTGATGTCCGAATGACACTTGTTGTGTGTCCTGCATTTCGCCAAAGGGACAAAAGGAATAAATCTTGCAGCTTGTATCTTGAACTCACATCATCAGAAACGCCCTTCTATCCTCCCCAAAAAGAAAGAAATGAAAGAGAAAAAAAGAAAGAAAAAGGAAACGTCTTTATTTTGACGAATTCGGATCAGGCTTGCTAGTCAGATCAAGTCACGGAGCACGGAGTCTGGGAGGGGCAGGGTTTGGGGATTAATTGGGTGGAGGGATGGTGTGTGTGTGTGTGTGTGTGTGTGTGTGTGTGTGTGTGTGTGTGTGTGTGTGTGTGTGTGTGTGTGTGTGTGTGTGTGTATTTAAAGATTTGCAAATTTAATTTGATTGTAAGCGGACGTCGCCTCTGTCCCGAAGCGCCGTGGTAACCTGATCGTGTCCAAACTAAAGTGTACTCTTTTGCACGGTATTGTGTGAAAAATAAGAGAATAAAGTCCTGTGTGTGTGTGTGTGTGTGTGTGTGTGTGTGTGTGTGTGTGTGTGTGTGTGTGTGTGTGTGTGTGTGTGTGTGTGTGTGTGACCCCGGAATGAGGCTTCAGTTAAGGGTCGAACCGAAGCTGTGTGTGAGTGTGGTTGGGTGTTGGGGTTGGGTGGGGGCGGCGTGTGTAGTTAGGCTAGAAGTGGTCCGCCCTGCAATGGTCTCTTACAATCAGAACACTAGTCAATAGACTTGAAATGCATGCGTTCAAGCCGTTACGTGCCCTGTCACACACTGTCGCCTTGGTGCACCGATTTCAATACGTGGGCGTTGTCATTACAAGAAGCAGGCAAACATTTCAGGGACTGAAAACGGCACACACTGAAGAGCGCACTTCAGTGGTGTGGACGGACTAGTTTCAAGGGAGTAAGGGTTGGGGGGAGGGTGCTGGCTGGTTGGTGGACGATTGTTTAGCACTTTCACGTCCTTTTCCAGTACGTATTGTTGATATCAAAGAGGGGGCAACGACCCAAAAAACAAACAAACAAACAAACAAACACACACACACACACACACACACACACACACACACACACACACACACACACACACACACACACACACACACACACACACACACACGAGCACAAAAGTTGTTAATCAAACCCTCAACCCAACTGACAGTCCTGCTATTTGCCTTGTCCACGGTCCCAGTTTCCCCGGGTAGATCGAAGGAAAGAAAAAAAAAAAAAAAAAAACCCAAAAAACAGCTGTGTTGTTTTGAATGCACTGGTTCAATCCTGTATCAGCTTCCATGCGAATAAGCAAACAGGCAGGCATAGGACTGGCGCAAGAACAACCAACGAACCTTTTCGATTTAATGTACGGTTTGCATGCTTCAAAAAGAAGTGTAGCGTAGTGTAAACGAATTAAGGTACGTAGATAAGCTGCTCGCTTTGTAAATTTCTACACACCCACCCCACCCTGCTTGCTTTGTTCTAAATATACTGAGAATGCACCTGACGTGCACGGTTGATTTCCCAAGTGATTGACGGTGATTCATGCATGACTGCCTCTTTTGTGTTTCAGAGTCGAAACATTATCAACGAGGGGAAGAAGGCACTGCAAGACGACAATCAACAGACGTAATCAACACCTCCACTTTAGTTTGAGCATTTTCTACTCAAGGCAACGACTTAGTAAACCGAGATATAGGCTGTGTAAACGTAAACCTGCGGTTTATAACTGTGAATTAGATGTCCGATATATACATGTCAGGAAGTACTGCTCTTTAACGGACAAAACGAGACATCGCTTTTGTGACCTGTTCAGGAAATATTTTTGTGAAGCGTCCTTTTGATAATTTTGTCAGTTGAAACTTTTTGAATGTTCATGTTGTACTTCTTCACTACCTCCTTAGATACTTTATTTATTTTATTTTATTTATTTATTTTTTTAATGCCACAACTCTTTGCCGGCTCAAGTGGTGTTCCTCCCTGGTAATGGGTGGAATCCACGGAGGGCTCGGAAGCTGGGGATATTTTTATTATGCATGATGATGGAGATGAGGATGATGATAAGATGATGCTATGGAGGTCCGTGTGGTTTGGCTGCGAGACAGGGCCGCATTCCACGTTTCCTGTCATAAATATCCAGGCATTAACACGGCCGTGTAATCATCCACATCATAAGACGTGTCATACCAAGGGAAGCACCCCCAAAGTCGCACTCGTGAAGTGGGTGAAACTCGACTGTGTGGCAACAGTCTCCCCATTGAGCCCATAGCACACCCGCTCTGGGTAGGAGCCGACCTAGGTAGGAAAAATCCCGCTTGCCTCGGCTGGTACTCGAACCCGGGTCTCCCGGTCCACAGTCCGAAGTGCTAACCCCTACACTACGGGGGCTGGTGATTATTTTTGGTGTTCTCACATCAACCACTCTGTCGTGACTGTTTCATTATGCATGGTTCTGCGCTTTTGTTGTTGCTGTTTTATTGTGTATTACGACGTACAAGGCGCTTTGCTAATTCTTTCACATGTATTTTAGTAATTCTGCTTCACTTGTATTTCAGTCATCCGGCTTTACATGTCTTTCAGTCTTTTTTTTTTTTTACTGTGAAACCTCGTAACATATTAGATAGAATATCTGAGCATTACAAGTCACAGTGAATATGTGATATAGAGGAGAGCGTGTGTGTGTGTGTGTGTGTGTGTGTGTGTGTGTGTGTGTGTGTGTGTGTGTGTGTGTGTGTGTGTGTGTGTGTGTAAGAGAGAGAGAGAGAGAGAGAGAGCATTAATTATTTGTCATTTATACAAACAAACTTATTACACTGATAGTGCCAAAAAAAATGCCCAATTCCGTCCATATTTCAGCCACAATACCTTGGAAATCTATTTTCATTCGCAAATCATTTGTACACCAGTACTGATTCCATATAATGTGCCCATTGTGTTTTCCGTCCTCTGTTCAGTTTTCGGTTTGTGATAGCTGTAATGTAGAACGTTTCACTGCCTATAAAACAAAACATACTTGTGTCGCTAGTAATCCGTCCACTCGTAGCCCTGATTATCATGCACGAGTTTTGGTCGAGGGTTCTTAGCCCGTCCTTTGCACGACAAATCTGACCTGTTTGCACACCTGGGGCGGGGTGTGGGGGTGGAGTGGGTTAGGGGAAGGAATAGGTTGGTTTTAATCTTTATCCAGCGCAGTGACGGGCAAGAATGTGAAATTTATATATGTATCACGTTTTATTACGGGTTTGCCAGTGTGCACGTCACGTGGTAGACACGTGACCGGGCGCTGCGCTACAATTGACCGGTGACAGAGCTTTGTGACAATTTTGTCAATGTTATTGCCACAATAATTGGTTTGATTTGAATTGAATTTAAGGGTTGAATTTGAATTTAAGGGTTAGTTTAACGCTTTCCATACTGATAATTATGTAATGCCGCCTAAAAACCATGATTTCGTAGGTTTGGGTTGAATTTTGGGTTTTGTTTTGTTGGTGTTAATGGAGGGGGGGGGGGGGGAGGAGGAGGAGGGGGGATGGCGGGGGTTAGTACGGGGGGATAGGGTGTTGTTTAGCCTACACTCTGCCCGAGGGCGACTTACGCTCAAGACATTCGTCTTTGTCTTGTCACAACTACTTTCATCACGAATGTTTCGTACTACGGGCTGTTCCTTCATATAGCAGCTCACGCTAAAGCGGTTAAGCGTAACGCCGAATCACGTCATCTGCCTGCGTAGCAGTTCCTCTTCTTGTGTCGGTTGAAATGACGTGTTTTGTAAGGTACGCTATGACTTTGGTACTGTACAAATTCTCGTACGAGTAGAACTGAACACGTCCCAGGTGCTTCATTATTGTTGTTAATTACGGTACTATCACTGTTGTCTTGTCTCTGATTAAAACAACCCATGATTTGGTTTCTCGTGCGTGTCTGTTTGTTTACTTATTGTTTGTTTGTCAGTTACAGTTCTGTCATAGTGACTTGAACTTTGGTACCATATTACTGATACAAACAACCGATGATTGATGTCGTGTGTGTGTGTGTGTGTGTGTGTGTGTGTGTGTGTGTGTGTGTGTGTGTGTGTGTGTGTGTGTGTGCGCGTGCGTGCGTGCGTGCGTGCCTATTTCTTGAATCGATTTGAGTTGTGTAGTATACACGGTTTTGCAAACCACAGGAGACAGACACACGTGAGAACTTTAGCGATCAGCCAGAAATGTAAACTGACAGTCAAACTCTGTTCACCATCTACGTATATATATACACACTCACACAGCAGACAGCGTTATCATAAACTGCAGGGAAAGAGGAGCCGGCATTCCTTTTACCTAGCTGCAGTGAAGTAGCCTGCAAACACTTCTAGTGCTAAACTTTTTTTTTTCTTTCTTACGAGCGTGCGGGATATAGGCCTATATAGTTAAGCATAACATTGGCTTGATCTTCCTACACGGAGAAGGTGTGTCAGACCATGCGCTATCGATGTCAGTTCTTCCATTGCACGCTTGTGGGACACTGCAGGCAGTGGGTAAGACTGATGTTTGGGTTGAAGTGTGATCTGTGTAAAGTGGTAGGATTGTAATCGTCCTACTCGCTTCACTGTTTTTCTGACGGCTACTGCAGAATACAGCTGGTAGTGAATGCACACATTAAACGTAAATAACACGTAGTATTAGTACTGCATTGTGCACGATGGAAAAGAAAAAAAAAAAAAGAAGCATTTTACCTGAAATGCGCTTGTTCCAAGATTCACACAAGATAGTTTTTCTAGTTTTTATGTTGTTTCCATAGTAATGGAAACAACATAATAGGACGGGCTAAAATTTCCACGTTCATAGGCAAGCATCTGTGGTACAAACGCACGTCACTGCCGATCTCCCGCAGAGACGATTATGCAAGTGTAACTCTGACAATGACGTAAGAAAACCTGCGTCATCGATGCTGGCATGTATGCTGTTCCGAACGCGCTTCTTCTCCTCACTGAGTGCCGTCTGTGCGGATGTGCGTGTGTGTGTGCGTGTGTGAATTGTGTCCAGGCCCGTTTCTTCGAAAATACTCAACCGAATGGCTTCAAATTTGGGGTATCCAAATTTATCAAAATGTTACATTAGACGATTCAAGCGTGTGATGATTGCTTAAGTGATTTGGGAGTTATCGCCCTTTTGAGACAAGTTGGTTGTCTTTCGTGTACAGGCGTAATATTTATTTAAATCACTCAATTTTTTGGCAGTAGATAGCTTGAATACGGACTCTGAATTGACTCACTACTAGAAAATGGTCGCTCTTATAGTTTTCATGTAAACCGAGCCTGAGTTGACATTGCATGTGAACCCAGTTCAGATGCCTATTTCTCCGAAAATACTGAACCGATCGATTTCAAATTTGGGGTTTCTAAATGAATCAAGATTGTTGAATAGAAGGCCCGATCCAGGTACAATTGCACACATGATTTGCGAGTTATCGCCCTTTTCAGAATAAGTGGCTTTCTGGCGTTTAAAGGCGTAATATTTACCTAAACCACTCCATTTTTTGGACATAGATAGCATGAATACGGACTCTCAACTAAGTGAAGTTTGGAGGTTGTCGCTTTTATACTTTTGGCGTAAGCCGTACCTGATGAAAGTGCTGGTGAACACACTTTAGATCTCAAAATCGCTCCTACTATACATAGATAATGAGCCTGGGGTGCCATAAAAAATATACAAAAAAATTAGAAAAATTCACTGCAGCCGTTATCGTCAGTTGACTCGAAAATTTGTACTCACAGCACATTTCCTCTGCAAGCCACACGCCTCACAAACATCGAAGAAGAGACGCACGCGCACTGACGTAAAGTAAGTGCGTCATGTTTGATTGACGTGATGCTGTTTTTTCTTGGGGGTGTCTCGCCACTTTCTTTCGGAATTCCTCTGTTTGGAGACGTGGTGTTGTATTTTACTTATGCTATGTCGCCATCATCGTGCACTCGCAGAGATGATACGGGATACAACAGACTACAACTCCAATACTTTATGAACAGAATATGCGCGGAGAACAAATTCATGAAAGAAGAAGAATCCAGAACGCTGTGCAGGGGGGCTGCTTACGTCAGATCTAGAACATTCCTCAACTTACTGGAAGGCTCGAAATCTCTCCAAGGTGACGTAATCTACTGACGTTACTGCACCAGCATGTTCTGGGATGGTCTAGAAATTATTTTGCATCGAAATGCAGTATCTTTTCGCAAGAGTCTCTACAACTTGACATGTGGAAAGCGGGAATTTCAGTGGGTTTCGTTTTTGCCACTGACTCACACTCAGAAGCATAATGCAAAGATCTTGGAAACATAAAGATAGTTCACTTACCTCCCTTTGAGGGACAACGCGTAAGAGTTGTCTGCGCGCATTAGCGCGCATCCCGCAGATCTACGCAGTTGTTTGACCCAACCCTACACTAGCCGCCGTAAAACATTTTAAGAAAATAAACAAAAACGAAGATGTCAGCGACTGCCAGGTGGTCTCCCCCCATATATTTCGCATGTGTTTTAGGCCTATGGAAAACATAAGTACTCTCAAAGTTCCGGAGGACGAAAGAAAGATCTAGTTTGGCTTTCACTGCTGTACGTAGGCTACGCAGTGCATTTCGTTCGATGTGTTCAAGTAAAACTAGTACGGAACACAGAAAGATCGAATGTGCGAGAGATCCAAAGATGGACGCATCCGCTGAATACTTCCTGCTAACTCAGCATTAATCATATCTGCGACCGACGATCCAGCAGATTCTATGTTGTGATATGGTTTTACAATGGTTAGAACGAAGTTCAGCCGGATGATTTTGTTCTCTGTGTGTGTGTGTGTGTGTGTGTGTGTGTGTGTGTGTGTGTTCTGAATTTAGATGCAGGTAGACGCTAGCACAATTTAAGTCACCGTGATTTGTAAAGTTGTCAGGGAAAAAAATTACGCTGTATCTGCGTCAGCCGCGTGTGTTTACTGTTAGTTTACACTGCATGCACACGTACCACTTGAGGTCTTTTTTTTTTTTTTCTTTTTTTGGACAAGAAAGCGAAAAAAAAATGTTTGTTTTTCAACAGGAATACCAAAAGAAGTATTTCCCCGTTTATATTTGTCTGTTATTTGAACAATTCGGCGCAGAACACAATTGCATGCTTTTGTGATCGCTTTCCACTTTCCGCCATGCTGTCACTATAGGGGCCAGATCTAGGATGCGCGCTAATGCGGGCAGACAACTCTTCGCGTTGTCCCGCTATATGTCTCTCTTACGACACTCTCTGGAGCACAGAGTCTTTCAGTGGAAAGTACCTCTGTGCACAGTGGGGAAATGGCGCTCACTGCGCTACCGTGACGGGCCTAAATTGTCTCGGTGCTCTCAAACACAAGGTCGCGCACTATGTCATCCTTGACCAGCTTTGAACCCAGAGGGATCCTCAGTGGCGCAAGTGATTAGCAGGCTGTCTTCAGAGTGAAAGTAGGCGTGTTTCTGAATCAGAGACATACATAACCTGTCTCTGTCTGAATGGACAGATCTATTATTACATTCAGTCCTAGAGCACGGGTGTGTATGCTTTTGTAATCGTCTCTTATTCCACCACAAGGCAGGTACGTGATCGTCTGCACCGTGCAATAATACTTGCCTGTAGAGTGCAACACCCTTGCCTGTCAGAGTGCAACCCCCTTGCCGTTTACTCACATCCTGTTGGATCAGTCTACCACGTAAACAGTGCCATCAAAGCGCAACAATAATTGTCCGCTGGCAAAGATTTTGCCCAAACGAAAAGTGGTCGGATATTCAAGACTTCGTTTCAAATCGAATCATATGACACACAAGTCTCTGCTTTTCTAAAAAAAAAATTCGCCATTTTTAAAAATGGCGCTGGGTGTAAGCAGTCACATTTTCACGCCCCGCCGAAAAGGGACTGCACTCTGGAGTCTAATCTTACGAGGGCAGGAGTGACGCGTCTTTCTGATTCCAAGGTCTTTGCATAATGTGTGTGTGTGTGTGTGTGTGTGTGTGTAGGGGGAGGGGGGGTGTGTGCGTGCGCGCGCAAGCGCGCGTCTAAGGCGAGAGAGAGAGAGAGAGGGTCTCTTCTCCGATACCAGTAAGCAATCGTCTGTCAGTCAGGTCTGCGGGAAGTAACTCTGTCAAAGGGGAACGACTTTATTACAAGAATTCATTCACCCATGTAGAACCTCGCATACGCCAACAAGTTGTGACGTCAACCAGCTAGGCGAGCTCACACGACCTCATGTGTTTGGGTTTTTGCAAGTGCATAGAGGCACGATAAGGGTTTTCAGTACTTTCTTTATGTCAGCATGCTTGATGTCAGAGAGCTTGCGTTCCGGCGTGTGCGCGCGGGCTGCATACATGACACAACGACTACGACTGTGACTGCAGCAGGTCATTGAATGGAAACAACATATTGGGCTGGTGGCCATCTTGTTTCTGGTTGTGCTTGCGAGTGCGAATGTCCGAAACAGGCTATGATAAGTAGAGCTCCCAATGCAATACGCTGACGTCTGTTGCCGCGGATGAAACGACTCGGACTTCTGTTAGTCAGTCAGTGACGGCAACACTATAGCGGACGCCTCGATATTTGCTTTGCCTTGAACCTTCTGCCGGTGATGTCAGCTTGTTTTCTCTGTTGGTAATACAGCATCAGCCTGTTTTCTCTGTTGGTAATACAGTATCAGCCTGTTTTTTTTTCTGGCTTTGTGAACTGGATTAGTTTGTCACTATAACTTGTCCGTCACAGTCAAGGAAACATTACATGTATATGTACAACTGCCTTCCCCTCCCCTCCCTCTACCCACAAAACAAAACATAAAACAAAATCGAAGAAAAAACCAAGAACAAAAAAAAGGAAATAACTACCTCTCGACCCCTCCGCCCCCCCCCCCCCTCCCGAAAACAGACAAACAAACAAACGAAAAAACCAGCAGCAACAACCAACCAAACAAACATACCAAAGAGAGAACAAGATGGCCACCAGCCCAATATGTTGTTTCCATTCAATGACCTGCTGCAGTCACAGTCGTAGTCGTTGTGTCATGTATGCAGCCCGCGCGCACACGCCGGAACGCAAGCTCTCTGACATCAAGCATGCTGACATAAAGAAAGTACTGAAAACCCTTATCGTGCCTCTATGCACTTGCAAAAACCCAAACACATGAGGTCGTGTGAGCTCGCCTAGCTGGTTGACGTCACAACTTGTTGGCGTATGCGAGGTTCTACATGGGTGAATGAATTCTTGTAATAAAGTCGTTCCCCTTTGACAGAGTTACTTCCCGCAGACCTGACTGACAGACGATTGCTTACTGGTATCGGAGAAGAGACCCTCTCTCTCTCTCTCTCGCCTTAGACGCGCGCTTGCGCGCGCACGCACACACCCCCCCTCCCCCTACACACACACACACACACACACACACACATTATGCAAAGACCTTGGAATCAGAAAGACGCGTCACTCCTGCCCTCGTAAGATTAGACTCCAGAGTGCAGTCCCTTTTCGGCGGGGCGTGAAAATGTGACTGCTTACACCCAGCGCCATTTTTAAAAATGGCGAATTTTTTTTTTAGAAAAGCAGAGACTTGTGTGTCATATGATTCGATTTGAAACGAAGTCTTGAATATCCGACCACTTTTCGTTTGGGCAAAATCTTTGCCAGCGGACAATTATTGTTGCGCTTTGATGGCACTGTTTACGTGGTAGACTGATCCAACAGGATGTGAGTAAACGGCAAGGGGGTTGCACTCTGACAGGCAAGGGTGTTGCACTCTACAGGCAAGTATTATTGCACGGTGCAGACGATCACGTACCTGCCTTGTGGTGGAATAAGAGACGATTACAAAAGCATACACACCCGTGCTCTAGGACTGAATGTAATAATAGATCTGTCCATTCAGACAGAGACAGGTTATGTATGTCTCTGATTCAGAAACACGCCTACTTTCACTCTGAAGACAGCCTGCTAATCACTTGCGCCACTGAGGATCCCTCTGGGTTCAAAGCTGGTCAAGGATGACATAGTGCGCGACCTTGTGTTTGAGAGCACCGAGACAATTTAGGCCCGTCACGGTAGCGCAGTGAGCGCCATTTCCCCACTGTGCACAGAGGTACTTTCCACTGAAAGACTCTGTGCTCCAGAGAGTGTCGTAAGAGAGACATATAGCGGGACAACGCGAAGAGTTGTCTGCCCGCATTAGCGCGCATCCTAGATCTGGCCCCTATAGTGACAGCATGGCGGAAAGTGGAAAGCGATCACAAAAGCATGCAATTGTGTTCTGCGCCGAATTGTTCAAATAACAGACAAATATAAACGGGGAAATACTTCTTTTGGTATTCCTGTTGAAAAACAAACATTTTTTTTTCGCTTTCTTGTCCAAAAAAAGAAAAAAAAAAAAAAGACCTCAAGTGGTACGTGTGCATGCAGTGTAAACTAACAGTAAACACACGCGGCTGACGCAGATACAGCGTAATTTTTTTCCCTGACAACTTTACAAATCACGGTGACTTAAATTGTGCTAGCGTCTACCTGCATCTAAATTCAGAACACACACACACACACACACACACACACACACACACACACAGAGAACAAAATCATCCGGCTGAACTTCGTTCTAACCATTGTAAAACCATATCACAACATAGAATCTGCTGGATCGTCGGTCGCAGATATGATTAATGCTGAGTTAGCAGGAAGTATTCAGCGGATGCGTCCATCTTTGGATCTCTCGCACATTCGATCTTTCTGTGTTCCGTACTAGTTTTACTTGAACACATCGAACGAAATGCACTGCGTAGCCTACGTACAGCAGTGAAAGCCAAACTAGATCTTTCTTTCGTCCTCCGGAACTTTGAGAGTACTTATGTTTTCCATAGGCCTAAAACACATGCGAAATATATGGGGGGAGACCACCTGGCAGTCGCTGACATCTTCGTTTTTGTTTATTTTCTTAAAATGTTTTACGGCGGCTAGTGTAGGGTTGGGTCAAACAACTGCGTAGATCTGCGGGATGCGCGCTAATGCGCGCAGACAACTCTTACGCGTTGTCCCTCAAAGGGAGGTAAGTGAACTATCTTTATGTTTCCAAGATCTTTGCATTATGCTTCTGAGTGTGAGTCAGTGGCAAAAACGAAACCCACTGAAATTCCCGCTTTCCACATGTCAAGTTGTAGAGACTCTTGCGAAAAGATACTGCATTTCGATGCAAAATAATTTCTAGACCATCCCAGAACATGCTGGTGCAGTAACGTCAGTAGATTACGTCACCTTGGAGAGATTTCGAGCCTTCCAGTAAGTTGAGGAATGTTCTAGATCTGACGTAAGCAGCCCCCCTGCACAGCGTTCTGGATTCTTCTTCTTTCATGAATTTGTTCTCCGCGCATATTCTGTTCATAAAGTATTGGAGTTGTAGTCTGTTGTATCCCGTATCATCTCTGCGAGTGCACGATGATGGCGACATAGCATAAGTAAAATACAACACCACGTCTCCAAACAGAGGAATTCCGAAAGAAAGTGGCGAGACACCCCCAAGAAAAAACAGCATCACGTCAATCAAACATGACGCACTTACTTTACGTCAGTGCGCGTGCGTCTCTTCTTCGATGTTTGTGAGGCGTGTGGCTTGCAGAGGAAATGTGCTGTGAGTACAAATTTTCGAGTCAACTGACGATAACGGCTGCAGTGAATTTTTCTAATTTTTTTGTATATTTTTTATGGCACCCCAGGCTCATTATCTATGTATAGTAGGAGCGATTTTGAGATCTAAAGTGTGTTCACCAGCACTTTCATCAGGTACGGCTTACGCCAAAAGTATAAAAGCGACAACCTCCAAACTTCACTTAGTTGAGAGTCCGTATTCATGCTATCTATGTCCAAAAAATGGAGTGGTTTAGGTAAATATTACGCCTTTAAACGCCAGAAAGCCACTTATTCTGAAAAGGGCGATAACTCGCAAATCATGTGTGCAATTGTACCTGGATCGGGCCTTCTATTCAACAATCTTGATTCATTTAGAAACCCCAAATTTGAAATCGATCGGTTCAGTATTTTCGGAGAAATAGGCATCTGAACTGGGTTCACATGCAATGTCAACTCAGGCTCGGTTTACATGAAAACTATAAGAGCGACCATTTTCTAGTAGTGAGTCAATTCAGAGTCCGTATTCAAGCTATCTACTGCCAAAAAATTGAGTGATTTAAATAAATATTACGCCTGTACACGAAAGACAACCAACTTGTCTCAAAAGGGCGATAACTCCCAAATCACTTAAGCAATCATCACACGCTTGAATCGTCTAATGTAACATTTTGATAAATTTGGATACCCCAAATTTGAAGCCATTCGGTTGAGTATTTTCGAAGAAACGGGCCTGGACACAATTCACACACGCACACACACACGCACATCCGCACAGACGGCACTCAGTGAGGAGAAGAAGCGCGTTCGGAACAGCATACATGCCAGCATCGATGACGCAGGTTTTCTTACGTCATTGTCAGAGTTACACTTGCATAATCGTCTCTGCGGGAGATCGGCAGTGACGTGCGTTTGTACCACAGATGCTTGCCTATGAACGTGGAAATTTTAGCCCGTCCTATTATGTTGTTTCCATTACTATGGAAACAACATAAAAAAGAAAAAAAAATCGCAGCTTAGGTGTTTGGAAATGAACTATATGTTGTTTGGGGGACGTTTGGGAAAATTGTCTACTCCCCATTATTGACCATGGATTTTGCAACCCGGAAGGACTGCCTTGATTTGGAAAAGAAAACTCCAAATAAGGTGATCTACTGACAGATTAGTTTCCGAGAATTTTTCTGATTCTGTGTTTGCCAGTATGACAACTTGACCCCGGCCATCAAACACCTCAGGTTTAGCCGACCCTTCGACGTTACCGGGCAGGAGATAAGCTGGCGCAAAGCTACGGAACAAGTGAGAGCTTACAGACAACCTTGAGCGAATCGAATTCAACGTTTTAGATTTCAGACCGCTAACTGTTCGGACAGTCGTGCAGAAGCCTGCCCTGCCAGAAACGCAGCAGCTGGCGAAACAGCGTAAGTAAAAGCCAAAAGAATAAAATATGCAGCCTTTTTGGTCGTGTGAGAAAAATATTGCTTGAAAGAAGAGCAGGTTTTTTGGGTTTTTTTTTGAAAGCGACCTACTTCACAGGGGTAAAAATTGTACTGCGTCATAATGCTTCACGTTTCCTGCGGGCATTGTTTTGTTACTTCTCCATCACAGTCAAAGAAACATTCGATGTGGCCAACCTGTAAACACGTCTGGATTGTGTTCAAATGGGTTCATCGATATCTTTGTGGATAAATGCCGTCAGGTACACCCTATGACCACTGGCGTGTGACTGGTGACAGCAGATGGTGACTTGTGAATAAACTCAACCATGGGGTGTGGAAGCAGTAAGGCGGAGATTTACATTGAGTCGGTAAGTTCTTTTGATCAAATAAATGCCATTTATCGAAAAATCTGCCGTACTGACGTAATCCTGTGAAATAAAGTGGTGCACTGCTAGGGTTTGTTGGAAAAAAGAAAACTTGTCTTTCAAAACACACACACACACACACACACACACACACACACACACACACACACACAAAATAAGGACCCACATTCAGCGATACGACAAACGATAGCCGAGCCAAACCAGACGAAAACGCGCGCGCGCGCGTATGTGTGTGTGCGCGTGTGTGTGTAAGAGAGAGAGACACACACACACAGACACAGACAGACAGACAGACAGACAGAAAGGCAGACAGAGAATATATGCACACCTGGGTAATGCCAGATTAGCTTGAATAACCAAATACCAGTGTCTTGATTATTCTCGTCGCCAGATTGATGTCCCGGATACGGAAGACGGATACCCGCCGCCCCGCCCACCACGTGACCGGAAAGAGAAAGTATTTCGGATCGAGGACTGTCGTGAAATAGACGAAAATGCCAAAAAGGTGTTTCGAGATGATCACTTTTCCCATCCAAATCTATCTTTTTCCTCTTTTTATGTTGTTTCCATAGTAATGGAAACAACATAATAGGACGGGCTAAAATTTCCACGTTCATAGGCAAGCATCTGTGGTACAAACGCACGTCACTGCCGATCTCCCGCAGAGACGATTATGCAAGTGTAACTCTGACAATGACGTAAGAAAACCTGCGTCATCGATGCTGGCATGTATGCTGTTCCGAACGCGCTTCTTCTCCTCACTGAGTGCCGTCTGTGCGGATGTGCGTGTGTGTGTGCGTGTGTGAATTGTGTCCAGGCCCGTTTCTTCGAAAATACTCAACCGAATGGCTTCAAATTTGGGGTATCCAAATTTATCAAAATGTTACATTAGACGATTCAAGCGTGTGATGATTGCTTAAGTGATTTGGGAGTTATCGCCCTTTTGAGACAAGTTGGTTGTCTTTCGTGTACAGGCGTAATATTTATTTAAATCACTCAATTTTTTGGCAGTAGATAGCTTGAATACGGACTCTGAATTGACTCACTACTAGAAAATGGTCGCTCTTATAGTTTTCATGTAAACCGAGCCTGAGTTGACATTGCATGTGAACCCAGTTCAGATGCCTATTTCTCCGAAAATACTGAACCGATCGATTTCAAATTTGGGGTTTCTAAATGAATCAAGATTGTTGAATAGAAGGCCCGATCCAGGTACAATTGCACACATGATTTGCGAGTTATCGCCCTTTTCAGAATAAGTGGCTTTCTGGCGTTTAAAGGCGTAATATTTACCTAAACCACTCCATTTTTTGGACATAGATAGCATGAATACGGACTCTCAACTAAGTGAAGTTTGGAGGTTGTCGCTTTTATACTTTTGGCGTAAGCCGTACCTGATGAAAGTGCTGGTGAACACACTTTAGATCTCAAAATCGCTCCTACTATACATAGATAATGAGCCTGGGGTGCCATAAAAAATATACAAAAAAATTAGAAAAATTCACTGCAGCCGTTATCGTCAGTTGACTCGAAAATTTGTACTCACAGCACATTTCCTCTGCAAGCCACACGCCTCACAAACATCGAAGAAGAGACGCACGCGCACTGACGTAAAGTAAGTGCGTCATGTTTGATTGACGTGATGCTGTTTTTTCTTGGGGGTGTCTCGCCACTTTCTTTCGGAATTCCTCTGTTTGGAGACGTGGTGTTGTATTTTACTTATGCTATGTCGCCATCATCGTGCACTCGCAGAGATGATACGGGATACAACAGACTACAACTCCAATACTTTATGAACAGAATATGCGCGGAGAACAAATTCATGAAAGAAGAAGAATCCAGAACGCTGTGCAGGGGGGCTGCTTACGTCAGATCTAGAACATTCCTCAACTTACTGGAAGGCTCGAAATCTCTCCAAGGTGACGTAATCTACTGACGTTACTGCACCAGCATGTTCTGGGATGGTCTAGAAATTATTTTGCATCGAAATGCAGTATCTTTTCGCAAGAGTCTCTACAACTTGACATGTGGAAAGCGGGAATTTCAGTGGGTTTCGTTTTTGCCACTGACTCACACTCAGAAGCATAATGCAAAGATCTTGGAAACATAAAGATAGTTCACTTACCTCCCTTTGAGGGACAACGCGTAAGAGTTGTCTGCGCGCATTAGCGCGCATCCCGCAGATCTACGCAGTTGTTTGACCCAACCCTACACTAGCCGCCGTAAAACATTTTAAGAAAATAAACAAAAACGAAGATGTCAGCGACTGCCAGGTGGTCTCCCCCCATATATTTCGCATGTGTTTTAGGCCTATGGAAAACATAAGTACTCTCAAAGTTCCGGAGGACGAAAGAAAGATCTAGTTTGGCTTTCACTGCTGTACGTAGGCTACGCAGTGCATTTCGTTCGATGTGTTCAAGTAAAACTAGTACGGAACACAGAAAGATCGAATGTGCGAGAGATCCAAAGATGGACGCATCCGCTGAATACTTCCTGCTAACTCAGCATTAATCATATCTGCGACCGACGATCCAGCAGATTCTATGTTGTGATATGGTTTTACAATGGTTAGAACGAAGTTCAGCCGGATGATTTTGTTCTCTGTGTGTGTGTGTGTGTGTGTGTGTGTGTGTGTGTGTGTGTGTGTTCTGAATTTAGATGCAGGTAGACGCTAGCACAATTTAAGTCACCGTGATTTGTAAAGTTGTCAGGGAAAAAAATTACGCTGTATCTGCGTCAGCCGCGTGTGTTTACTGTTAGTTTACACTGCATGCACACGTACCACTTGAGGTCTTTTTTTTTTTTTTCTTTTTTTGGACAAGAAAGCGAAAAAAAAATGTTTGTTTTTCAACAGGAATACCAAAAGAAGTATTTCCCCGTTTATATTTGTCTGTTATTTGAACAATTCGGCGCAGAACACAATTGCATGCTTTTGTGATCGCTTTCCACTTTCCGCCATGCTGTCACTATAGGGGCCAGATCTAGGATGCGCGCTAATGCGGGCAGACAACTCTTCGCGTTGTCCCGCTATATGTCTCTCTTACGACACTCTCTGGAGCACAGAGTCTTTCAGTGGAAAGTACCTCTGTGCACAGTGGGGAAATGGCGCTCACTGCGCTACCGTGACGGGCCTAAATTGTCTCGGTGCTCTCAAACACAAGGTCGCGCACTATGTCATCCTTGACCAGCTTTGAACCCAGAGGGATCCTCAGTGGCGCAAGTGATTAGCAGGCTGTCTTCAGAGTGAAAGTAGGCGTGTTTCTGAATCAGAGACATACATAACCTGTCTCTGTCTGAATGGACAGATCTATTATTACATTCAGTCCTAGAGCACGGGTGTGTATGCTTTTGTAATCGTCTCTTATTCCACCACAAGGCAGGTACGTGATCGTCTGCACCGTGCAATAATACTTGCCTGTAGAGTGCAACACCCTTGCCTGTCAGAGTGCAACCCCCTTGCCGTTTACTCACATCCTGTTGGATCAGTCTACCACGTAAACAGTGCCATCAAAGCGCAACAATAATTGTCCGCTGGCAAAGATTTTGCCCAAACGAAAAGTGGTCGGATATTCAAGACTTCGTTTCAAATCGAATCATATGACACACAAGTCTCTGCTTTTCTAAAAAAAAAAATTCGCCATTTTTAAAAATGGCGCTGGGTGTAAGCAGTCACATTTTCACGCCCCGCCGAAAAGGGACTGCACTCTGGAGTCTAATCTTACGAGGGCAGGAGTGACGCGTCTTTCTGATTCCAAGGTCTTTGCATAATGTGTGTGTGTGTGTGTGTGTGTGTGTGTAGGGGGAGGGGGGGTGTGTGCGTGCGCGCGCAAGCGCGCGTCTAAGGCGAGAGAGAGAGAGAGAGGGTCTCTTCTCCGATACCAGTAAGCAATCGTCTGTCAGTCAGGTCTGCGGGAAGTAACTCTGTCAAAGGGGAACGACTTTATTACAAGAATTCATTCACCCATGTAGAACCTCGCATACGCCAACAAGTTGTGACGTCAACCAGCTAGGCGAGCTCACACGACCTCATGTGTTTGGGTTTTTGCAAGTGCATAGAGGCACGATAAGGGTTTTCAGTACTTTCTTTATGTCAGCATGCTTGATGTCAGAGAGCTTGCGTTCCGGCGTGTGCGCGCGGGCTGCATACATGACACAACGACTACGACTGTGACTGCAGCAGGTCATTGAATGGAAACAACATATTGGGCTGGTGGCCATCTTGTTAAGATTTGAGACGACTGGCGGATTCTAATTGGAAGATGAGTAACTTTATTTTGGTCCCACTGTCTGAACTGAAATGTTCCTTATTGTTTATTGCTGTTCACCCAATACCAGTTCCTTCGCCATGTATTTTAGACACTTAATTCCCGCCAATGTTGCAGGCACCACGGAGCATAGCCAAAGACTACAGTACACTGGTTGCCCACGTGACCCAGGGCGCGCGCAATGACGTAGAGAAAGTACGCGGACTGTTTGCCTGGCTGGGATCGCAACACATTGACGACCTGGCGTTTCCCAATGTCAAGGACGCCCACAACCCTGAAGGTTACATGAAGACCATTAAGCAGGGCAACGGACACTACCCTCAGTTTTTCGCCCTTCTTTGCAGGTAGAACTTTTGCTGTTTAGATTTAGAAAGACGGTGTGATATGATGTGCAAAGAGTGCTGTTTTCGGGATCGGCTGGAGAACGCATTGGGATAGGCGTGTGTGGGTGGGTGGGTGTCTGGGAGTTTAACGTTCTTTTCCACCGCGTGTGGGTGATATCGAAGACGGGGCAACGAGAAAGAGGCCAGCACAAACATTTGGCCCCAGCCGGGAAGGCATGTGTGTGTGTGTGTGTGTGTGTGTGTGTGTGTGTGTGTGTGTGTGTGTGTGTGTGTGTGTGTGTGTGTGTGTGTGTTCGCAGACAATTGATGCGAAGCAATGTCCATGTCCTCTCTTTGTTTTAGAGCGGCTGGAATACCATGTGTTGTAATCCGCGGTGTCGGGAAAGCCGTCGATTACCAGGTGGGTGAGCAGGAAGATGTCGTGTCCAAATACTTTTCCAGTTGGAATGCTGTTTACGTGGATGGCCATTGGCGAATTGTACATCCCTACTGGGCCTTCACTGGAGTCACAGGCTTCAACAAAGGGCAGTGGACAAAGGTGGAGGAGAGCGGACAGGCCGTCAGGCAGAAGTAAGATTATCCCACAGGCTTCTCAAAATTCCCAATCGCAATTTGAAATCATTTGGCGAGCGCTCTTTCAGTTTTGTCGCACCAACTTTATGGAACACTCTGCCTGCGAATCTGAGAAATGTGCCCACTCTCTTTTTAAGAGCAGCCTTAAAGTTCCTATTCCGCAAAGCCTTCCAGTAATTTTCTGTGTAACTTGTCGATTTCACCAGTGTACGTCTGTCTATATTTGTAAAATGTGCGTGAGTGTAATTTATTATTATTATTATTGTTTTCAAGATCGTTTTTCATCATGATGATGATGACTACATTGACGATTGAAACAGATAATCACAAAAAGCCTTTTATTTCATTTGTCATCACGATAATGCCTGGGACAATGGCGATGACTCAAACAGGAAAAGTGAGCTCTTCACAATGCCTCGCTGTTTCTGTACAGGGAAAAAGCGTCCGAGGGCAAACACGTGTATTCATTCGACGAGGAATGGTTCTTCCCGGATCCTGATCAATTCATTTACATGTGCCGGGCCACGAACACAGATTGGCAGCTGCTGAAAACTCCATGGCCAATGCACAAGTTCGTCAATGTACCGCACTTTAAGTGGGCTTATTTCACCTCGGGGCTGAAGCTGGTCTCTGAACATGCTGCCATTCTAAAGTGCACGAAAGGTAAGATGCCCAACGTAATGTGCAAACACCCTATCAATGTATCGTTACCAACGTTCGGTCCGAGAATGCTATTAGGGTAAATTCAACCAAGCTATTGCAAGTTGGTCTTCGGGTATGATCACGCGATAGTGCCACTGCTGTCTGTCTGCCTCCTTATCATGGTAAGGCTTTAGGTATCGTGTCTGTTCGAACCAAGGGGTGGGGGATGGGGCGAGGGGGCTTTAGACATCATGTCTGTCCGATAGTCGCATGTTTGGCCTGTCTATGTCCACCCACAGTCCACACTCTATCGTAGATAGGCGGTCTTATTTTTGCTTACTTCAAAAGAGACGACGGGACGTTTTCTTGTTATTTCGCAGTGTGTGACGTGAACTTCGAACACGCGCCAACAAAAAAATTTGGCCTTGAGTACACCTTGTTCTTTGACGAAGAGCGATCAGACGACAGTCTTCCGGTCGGCCTGCAGTTGGATCGTTACGTCATCGAGCTGGTGGATCAGAAACACAAAGGTCTTCGTGTGCGGTTTCCAGTGCGCGGGATCTACAAGTTGAATATCAGCTGCGTCACCGGGTATACACGTCATATCGTTGCCTTCAGGCTAGACAATGACAGTGTGACGGAGGACGCTCAGCCGTTCCCCATAAATCCAGAGATCGGGTTTGGTTACGGGCAGAAGGCTGAGGACGCTGGACTGTCGAAACCGTCTCAAGTCAAGGGCATCATGGTGGTAAGGCAGGGGGAGATCGTCACGTTCAATTTCCACTGCCGATTCAAACTTGACGTCCAGTCTCTTCTGGTGCACAAGGACCAATCGGCATCAGAACTTGCGCACCACGTGACCCAGGACCAATCAGGGGACGAGGTCACCATCACTGTGAACGTTCCGGAGCATGCGCAGAACCCCGAGTACGCGCTGCAAGTAAACGTCAGACCCGAGGGCACGAGCGGAGAGTTTGAGAACGTCGCCAACTATCTGCTGACACATGGCAAGGACACGGCGGACACCGATGAGGTGATGTACTTCCAGTACAAACTTACGGTTAATCTTCTTACTGAACTAAAATCTACAGAGAGTGTGTTAAAAAACACACACTCTGACAGCAAGCTTAATTGTTCATGTATTTTAAACCAGCAGATCTTTCAATCTAAGCTACAAGTCGTTCGTAATTTGGTATAGAATTAGTATTGGTAGAATTGGTACTGGTATAATTGGTATTGAATTTCTTCTTACAGTCAGCACTGTAACAACTGGCCACCTCTCTGTAGCACCTAACTTTTCCGTTTTCATTTTGGCTGCAGGCGTCAGATGGAGACGATCTGAGATCAAAACTGGTGTCGGCCACTCAGGCCCGCGTCATTCAGGGTCTGGAAAAAGCCATCCCGATGTTTGTGAAGGCCGGATTGCCCGATCAGGGTGATCTGACGCGGGCCAGGGAAACACTGATCGAGTTACATGAAAAAGGTATGGCCGATGTTCTTGTTGTCAGTCACTAGACGTCTCTATACACCTCAGCCGAGAGGTGTTTTTTTAAAAGTACAAACACGGAACGGTTATTTGTTCTCATATGAGGTTTTCTATTATAGACTGAAGTGGTTATTTTTACCAAAGAGCATTGACAGTCCAACACATCAGCTCTGCTATCCGGACTCCCCGTTTTTTCGAGGAAAACGTTCCTTTGCTGAGAAACTCACTTTGTCTTCTTCAGCCTTGAGGGACGCAGCCCAGGCGGGAGACTTGGAGAAACTGGAAAAAGCAATCGAAGACGCCAAAAACTCATGTGTGGCCGACCGCTTGCAAAAGCCAATCGAGGAGGCTGAGAAAAAGCTGAAGACCAGGTGGTTTAGGATACTGCGCCTTAATCAAAGAACGGTGTCTGAGGTCCACAACTACAAACGGCCTCTGCCCATGGTTCACACCGTCATGAAGGCCACTTACATACTGCTTGGGGAGAAACAGAGTATCCTCAAGGTCAGTTCCTGTCTGTAATCATGTCTGTACTTATCTGAAGTGTATATGGCGAGAGCACAGACCAGATTGGAAAATGGGTGTGGGTTGGAGAGTGGGACTTGCTTACGCTTTGCATCTTTTCTTCAAATTCAAGTGACTTCAAATACGTGGAAGTGGAAGCAGTTTTGGCCATTTCAGAATAGGAACATACACGCATGTGTTTAACCCTAGCCCATCTGCGCACTCGTAGTGTTAGTGCTGGGGTCTGCAGCGGCAGGCAGACACGTCTGCAACAGCCGTAAACGTTACTGATGGCTATATCAGTAGAATTGTTACCTTCGGTTGACTTGCACACTGTGGCGTAACATGTACTGCACCCTTTCCCTTAGGGCTTTCCTGTAACGGCCCACCCCACATGGCAGTAGTCACCGGTTCGCTTCGCACACCTGTGACACGGCCATCATCTGCTATGAGCATACCGTAGGCACCTTTGAGATTCGGAATGTTCACTTTTTTTGCGCCCTGGGCTAAGAGGCTGGAGGAAGAATAAGTCAGCCTGGCACGGGTTTAAAACATTGTTTGGTTTTCACACAGAAATGGGAGAATATCCAGGCGTTGCTGGGGAAGTCAGGGCGTGAGGGAATCCTCAGACGGATCAGTGAGTTTGACAAGGTGCACTTGGAAGAGTCTCGGAAGCAGAATGTGGAGTCCAAACTGAGCACGTGCAACAGAACCGAAGTCTGTCTGGCCAGCGCTGGCGCCGGTACCTTCTACGACTGGGTTGGTATCAGTAAATTTCACAGGCACAAAAAGATTCTTTGATCACATTAATGAGACCACCCCTGAGCTTTTTGCGAATGGACATTCACTTGAATACCATACATTCAAAATATAGCTTTAAAAAATAAAAAAAACGCAGGAAATTGTGAAGTTCTCTTTCAGTGTTCTTTGATTAAATTGCTCTCCAAAGTATTGTGCACGTCTTTCGAAAATTACGAATTGTAATAGGAAACATCATAATGCCCGGTGTAGTGATGATATTTCGGCTTGTATTGATTTGCAGGAACTTTAACTGTCCATTAATACAAACCTCCACAAACACCATTTTGTTTATTGGATGACTGGATAACGTAGACGTTGATTGATGAGTATAAGGATGTGAGTAATGATGATGTCCATGGTTGTATTTTACAGAGTACAGGCGCCATCGGCAAAGGCAAGAAAAAGGAGAATTAACATACAGTCATACAGATGCTGATTTTCAGTCATTGCTACACGTCCAACTGGAGTGATTTTCCGACAAATGTGAGAGGCTGACTATTGTAGGGTATGAATCAACGCCCGTGCACTAAACATTTGCTTTACCAAGAGTAATGGGCTCGTGGCTATATACAATGGTTATTGTTCGACAAGAATGAGTACGTTATGTGGAACTTGCGCCGAACTTGTCAAGGCTAATTTCCTTTTCTGTTTCCCATGTTAATTTACTAATAGTTCTGTTGGTTTTTATTTTAGCAAGAACATGTTACTGTACTGATAAATTTACAGTTTCAGCGTTGAGAAAGCTTGGAAGGTTATGTAGAAATTCGTTTGAAATGCCTATAACTGAAACCAGAGGCAGTGGATAAGAGGGACTGGACACCGCCTATATTATTATCCTTGTTTTCATCGCCGCGGTTGCAGTGACCAACATGTGAACAAGATAACTCAAAAACTTTTGACAAACCAGCTCTTTGTTTGGAAGCTGCAATGCACAAGAATTTGGAAAACATGAATAAGTAAAGAAGAGGCAGAACTGTCTCAAAGGAAAAACATGAAGTTTATCAAGGAAATTTGTCAAAATCGGACTTTGAAATTTTGCAGAGTTTCGTAAAAGGCGATTTTAGCTGAAAATAACTACAATTCTGTAAATTTGAACTTCACATTGAATCCAAGCTTCAACACTGTAAGTAAACGCTAGGGAAGAAAAGCTGAGGCTTTCGGAACGGACGCAAAAAACTAGTTTATAAAGCCAAGGCATGCGTAGCGAGGCGGCGGCAATGATTTCCCCGGGGATTCCAGTCTCCACTATTCACTGTCCACGTAGACGTTTCTCTATTACTCCTGCAATGCACGTTTTGAGAGACATTTGTTGTTTATGAACTCTAAGACTACTAGCCTTCATTTCGTAGAGCACTATAACATACAGACGAGGAGCACAATACCAGACTATGTATAGTGTAGATACTTATTTTAACACGTTTCATATGAGTTTGCTAGTGTACACGCCAGCTTGTTGAATCTTTCATAATGATATGATAAAATCAAGATTTGTTGTTTTCGTTCGTATGTTTTTGTTTGTTTATTTTTGTTTGTCATTGAACAGTACTATAACAGTGAGTTATGTTTGTCTGTTTATTACAGTACTATCACCGTGTTTGTTTATTTTTGTATTATTTTATTTTTTTGTTATTTATCATAGTGTCTATTTATTTTTTGTTATTGTTACAGTTCTATCACAGTGATTCAAACGCTGTTGCCTAATCACTGATTAAAACAACGATGTTTTCTTGTCGTGTGTGTGTGTGTGTGTGTGTGTGTGTGTGTGTGTGTGTGTGTGTGTGTGTGTGTGTACTTAAACTCAGTCGGTCTTGTTGAATTCACGTGAATAAAATTACAAAGCTGCTTTCTTAGTGCTGTATGTAACCGCGTTCTGTGCAAACAGATCATTTGTCATTCAGCCAAGGTGCGTCGATTTCTCCTCCAAAAGCCAAGTCACGTATGCATGAAATTATGCACCAGTGTCTTGTCCAAAATCGATCTGAGTTAATTAAAACAAACACAACTGTGCAAACCACAGTATAGAGAAACACGCGATAACCTCAATGCCTAGCCAGAAATGTAAACTCACAGTCAAAATATGTTCATTGAAAATACCAACCAGCATTTTCAGAACCTGCTGGGAGGGGTCGGTATTTCTATTGCCAGGTTCCAGTTGAGTAGCCTGCAAACACTCCTTTGTCGCTGTGTCAAACTTTTTTTTTTAATGTTCCGAGCGTGCGTGTTATAGGCCTATAAGACAAGTGAGGCAAAATAGTGGTTTGATCGTTCTGCACGGAGAGGGAGTGTCAGGAGATTACACACTGCGTTACTGATGTTAGTGTTTATGCTGCGCGCTTGCGGGGCATTGCAAGCAGGAAGTAAGTACGAGCAGGACAGAAGTATAGTATTTGTAAGCGGTGGGGGTGCAGGCCGTGTGCTTAGTTCAGTTGTCATCTGTTGGATACTGTAGGCGGTTTCCAGTCTCTCCTATCCACTGCCTCTGGCACCAGTTATAGGCATTTCAACAACATCGGGTGGCTGCTGGTGAATGCACGCAAAATCGTAAGTAATGTATCAATGCTGTATTTACGCTTACCGCATGAGGCGCTGAAACTTTTGATTTGTAGTAGGTTGGGTGTCAAGCACACAGTATAGCTTACAAAGGGAAATGTTGTAACATCCCCAACACACACACACACACACACACACACACACACACACACACACACACACACACACACACACACAGACAGACAGACAGACAGACAGACAGACAGACAGACAGACAGACAGACACACACACACACACACACACACACACACACACACACACACACACACACACACACACACACAAAAGGTGAGCGTTCACGAAATGGCAATACACAGAGAAACGACCAATAGATACTCGCACGCACGATATACACGTATAAATGGACAACTACACTTTTATTCCTTCAGTTTCAAAGGGGAGCCGGGGTGGCCGAATGGTAGAGCGTTGGACTTCTAATGCTCGGGTCCTGAGTTCGCATTCCGGCTGGGGCCAAATATTCGTGCTGGCTTTTTCATCGTTGCCCCGTCTTTAATATCAACCTATGTGGTGGAAAAGGACGTTAAACCCTCAAACACCCACCCCACCCTTCAGTTTCAAATCCGGAAAATGTTTGGAACTGCACGTGTCTTGCAGCCAATCACCGTCTCCGACGATTTGATTTCTGAATGAAAAAATGTGGAAATCAACACGAAGCTTCAGAAATGTGCTTTTAAAACGGGTTCAACCTGAACGACCATGTAAAAAATACCCTACAACACACCCGGAAACTCTTCAAAATTTCTCCCTCCCACACGGCTTGCTGAAAGAATGACCCTGAAACAGTTCTGTCAAAGAGCAGAAAGCAATGTTAGCTTTCTTTAAACAGTTTTTAAGACCCACCCCCCCCTTCAGTCAGAAACCTAATTCACCTGGATGAAAGAGCGACACACTATACATAGCGTTCAGCACTTGGGAAAGGAACATAACGATAAAACATGCAGCAGTAGGGTTTAAGAAGGGAGCGGTCCTCTAAATGAATCATTTTCTCATTCAGCGAGCGTACTGCTCGGACCTCAGTTTGTGCTGCTAGAAGCGCTGCTGGCGACACAGTGTAAGTAAACGTTGACCCCACTTTGTCTTTAGTCCTCAAGAAAAGATTGAAATGTGCAGACTTCCTGCATCTTTGTCGTTGAAAAACGCATTACTTCATGTGCTGGTAAGCATTTTTTTGTGTCTTAGAATTAGCCACTCTCAGACAATCCTTAGAGAGAGAGAGAGAGAGAGAGAGAGAGAGAGAGAGAGAGAGAGATGATGATGATGATGATGATGATGATGAAATCTTTATTTCAGGATAGAGTTGTTAGGCACTGGAAGGCGTGTCTTGCATACTGTCCTGCTTACACTACCATAGACTGTTCAACTGAGTATTAAGACTACATTAAACTCGATTCTGTGAGGCGAGTCAAGGAAATTAGTACAAAACAAGAAAGAGCAACAAAACATTTAAGAAAAGATGTTTAAGAATCCAGCATCAGCAAGGCGTTACAGAACACGCTGCCTACGTAAAACAAGGAAAAGTGCATCAGTTCTGAATGTCAGTTCAAAGTAGGCAAGGTTGCATTAGAATGTGTGACAGCCAGAGTCGTTAAGAACGAAAGAGACAAAGATTTCATCAGGTAGAAGTACATTGCTTTGCTAACCTTCGAGCTACTTGAAATGGGTTCAAGATTAAGTGGCAGCGAGTTCCACAACTGTATCCCAGAGAATGACAAATTAGTTTTGAACACGTCAATTCAAGGAGGAGGCAAACGGTACAAGCCGTTCCTCGTTGAACTCTTGTCGTGGGTTGAGGGCAAACAGTCTTTGTTAATGGTCTGGAACATTACCATTGACATTTACGCGTGATTAGACTTTTGAGAGAGAGAGAGAGAGAGAGTGTTACAGATGCTGTCAGTGACTACTGTGTCTATGAGCTGTCCGAACTCTATCGAGAACTCGGTGACCTTTCTTTTCCTCTGTATGCAGTGTGTTTGCCACAGCTTGTTTACCTTTCGCTTTTTTTCCCTCAGTTTGGGTGGGTGGGTGGCGGGGGAGGGGGAGATTCTTCAACCAATCCTCTCCCCACTCCCGAGCCGGGGTAGCCGAGCTGGTAGAGCGTTGGACAATGCTCGGGTCGTGAGTTCGAATCCCGGCTTACGCCAAGCATTTGTGCTGGCTTTTTCTCGTTGCCCCGTGTTTGGTATCGCCTGTATGTAGTGGGATAGGACGTTAAGCCCTCAGACAAGCAATGAATTCCCCCACCGTGCCCCTCCTGCTTGTAAGATTCAGCTCGTGGTGCTATGGGTCAAGCAGTTATTATTATTGTTATTAATTGCAGCAGACTACGAGAAGGATACAAGACCGTCCACACTGGCCAGTCAAGGCAGCTTATGATCTGTGACCTGTGACCAGTGACCGGCACCGTGTGACAGATGAACAGAATCAACAATGGGTTGTGGAGGTAGCAAGGCGACCAAGACAACAGATTCCGACGGCATCTTTATCGATTCAGTCAGTCTTAAGTATAAAAGAATCATTGAAACATATTAGCACACCTTTCCTCGCAAGCACAGGCTTCTCTTCACCAGAGTCCAAAGTCCTTTACCGTTAATTTAAAAAAAAAGCCCTAATAGAATTAATATATTTATGCACCTGCAGCTTAATTGTTTCCTTTTGAAATGGGTGTTTGCTTGCACCGGCTCGACACCACTCTTCCCAGCAGTGCTGCATAACAGAATTGATTCAATATTTCTGAACAGGCTATACAGAATAGCAAATGAAAGGTTATTGACGAGAGAGAATTTATGTCTTTGAATGTTCTTTGAACACCTACTGAACACTCAGCGGGATATTAAATTGCACACCACAGCAGGTAGTTCTTTACGTAATGCAAACAGCTGTTTCTATTTTAAAACTCTTAGTCAAACTGAATGCCTTGCAAAAACTCGTTTCGAGATGGTATGTTGCTTTTTAAAGATGGCCGCCTACTTCGTGGAAGGGAGGGGGGAGGTGAGGGGTGGGGGAGGTGTTACTGTGAGTGTGTGAGTGTAAATCAGCAAGTTGTTATTCTTGTCACCAGATTCATGTTCCCGACACAGAAGACGGCTATCCGCCGCCACGCCCACCACGTGACCGGAAGGAGAAGGTGTTTCGGGAAGAAGACTGTCAAGAAATAGACGACAATGCAAAGAAAGTGAGTCATAGTGCTGATAATGGGAGCAACAATGTTACGAATGTTAATGACAGTGCTGAGAATGTGAGTGACAGTGCTGAGAATGTGAGTGACAGTGCTGAGAATGTGAGCGACAGTGTTGAGAACGTGAATGACAATGCTAAGAATGAATTCTAAAAGTAAAAGCTGTCTCGTTATGGAAGTTACTACTTTTGAAAATAACATCGACAGCTTCTCAAAAAAAAAAACCCATTGAAATGAAAACTACTTCACGTATTTTTCTTGTTTTGGTTTGTTCTGAGACATGTATTTTCCATCCATATTTCAGGCTCCGCGAAGCATAGCTAAAGACTACAGCACACTGGTTGCTCACGTGACCAAGGGCGCGCGCAATGACGTAGAGAAGGCGCGAGGTCTCTTTGCATGGCTTGGTGCGCAGCGCATTCATGACCAGAGCTACCCCAACGTCAAGGACGCCCACAGCCCTGAAGGTTACATGAAGACCATTAAGCAAGGGAACGGGAACTACGCTGCATTTTTTGCGCTTCTCTGCAGGTATGACAATGTCTTAGTCCTGAACGTTGAGGTCATCAGGATGGAAAGCGTATAATGTTACAGCAGAGGACAAGAAAACCATGACAGGCCAAGCAGTGACCCCTGGCATTAAGAAACCCCCACAAATTGTACTCTAGCGCAAAGGCATGCCAGAAGGCCATCTTACCTACTGTGCAATACATTCAGGTATATGGACATACGTATCGGATATTTCAAGCAATATTCAAGGCAACAAACCGAGTACATGGTTCCACAGAAAGTAGACGTACATTACTCCAGCGAGGCCTGAACAGATTATTAAAATATTTTATTCTCTATTGCTTGGGAAATTGTGCCCCATTGTACACCCCACGCTGTCTACTGATCTTGCAGACAGAAGTTTGAATATCTATCTGTATATGTGTAAAGGTACGTACTGTTGGTTTGTCCAGGGCGGCTGGTCTACCATGTGTTATAGTCCGCGGTGTGGGAAAAGGCGCCATTTACCAGGTGGGTCAGCAGGAGGACGACGTGTCCCAGTACAAGTCAATGTGGAACGCTGTCTACGTAGACGGTCAGTGGCGCTTGGTTCATCCGCGCTGGGCCTTCACTGGAGTGGCCGGATTCAACACGGGGGGATGGACAAAGGTGGAGCAGAGCGGACAGGCCGTCAGGCAGAAGTGAGACGATGCTGCTGCTGCTGATGTTACTGATGATGATGTTAACGACAGCTATAATGATGACGATGTTAATGACGACGTCGATGAGAGTGACGATGATACTGACAGTGACGCTATTGATCACGTTGACACTGACGACGATGGTAAAGGTAACGATGACGGTAAAGATAATGGTGACGATGATGGTAACGCTGATGACGACGATGAGGACGATGATAACGTCTATGGTGATAACGATGATTTTGATGATGGACCACATGCAACACAATGGAACCTATTTGTATGTACGTGTATATGTACTTGTGTCGTTTTATGCAGCCAGCGATTCCTTGAATATACATGTAGTACGTTTTGTAATGTCCAACAGGGAACAAGCCTCCAGCGGCACGCACGTGTATTCGTTTGACGAGGAATGGTTTTTCCCGGACCCTGATCGCTTCATCTACACATGCCGAGCTGACAACGCGGACTGGCAGCTGATGAAAAGTCCATGGTCCATGTACAAGTTCGTCAATGTGCCGCACTTTGAGTGGGAGTATTTCACCTCAGGACTCAAGCTGGTCTCTGAACATGCCGCCATTTTAAAGTGCAAGAAAGGTAGAGTCTCCATGGTATTGACCTTGTAGCCGAGTGGTTTGGACCCTCTCGCCCACTACCCTAGGTTCTCCGGCCAGCTGTGTGCCGCCGGCTTTGTTCGCCTGTAGGCTGACCGCTCGCGTGCAGCGTTGCGGATCCACGATAGCCACTTGTCAATTAGTTGTGTTTGTTTGTGTCCATTTAGTGCTAAAAATCTCCGCAGTCAATTAGCCTAAAGTTATCATTTAAACTATAGTGGTTTCGGAAGAGTTTGTACTTTTTAGTTATGTTTTGTTTTTAGCGCTGTTTTGTAGTTTAACGGGTGTATTTTGCCATTTTCACCCCTTTTCAAATGCGTGGTCCCAGCCTTTACGCTCTTAAATCGGCGATAGGAAATTCTCTGTACATTGATAATGTTCCAAACTTATACCATCTTAGAGTACTTTTCACGCTCTTTTCAATGCAGTTTGTTTGAAGTTCCTAGCTGCTATAGAACGCCCGCTACGGGTGGAGATCTGAGTAGCAACAAACACAAATTCCCCCTCTAGCCGCGAATCTACCCCCCTTCAGCCATGCAGCCTAGGGTTGCTCCCTTTGCGGGCCGCGCTGTGCAGTGATAAGGAGCTCGCCACGCCTCGCTAGGCAGTCTTTGTTTCTGCTCGCGAGCGTGACCCTGCCACCCAGCGCTGCACCCCTCGTCTCGCCGCTGACCCCTACGCTGATTGTCTTTTCGCGCATCGTTCTCAGCCATCTTGTGTAAACCAGCCATTTTGCAAATGTTCGTACACTGCTTCTTCTTCTTCTTGTTATAGTGGTAATAAAAGATGTGTTTTACGTAACACCTTTTGTTGACTCCCTCACTACCACACTTGTGCGCCTGCATAATCCCACTCGACACAACCACAAAATCTGGCGCTGCGAGCAGGATGCACAAGTAGGGGGAGTCACCACTAAGGAGCAGTGTATGAAGGGGGTGCTGCCGACTGCTGATTAGCGCTGCCATGGGAGACCACGAAGATGACGCCATCGAGGCCCGGCAACCAGTCATCGCGGAGGTGCACCAGCCGCCTAATGGGGACCCACGACCCGCCGAGGAGGAGCTGCTTGCCGTTCCACTTATGCAGCCTCCCCGGCTGCCAAAGTTCTCAGGGGGAAGCCGAACAGCACGTTCAAGGAGGTGAAGCAGGAGGCACAGCGGTGGATGCGGGAAGAAGGCTCCATCGCCAGTGAGCAGTCTTCGTCCACGGCCTTGGAGATGGAACAGCTCCGCCTCACTGTGGCCGCCCTCACGGCCAAATTGGACCAGCCACCACAATCAGCATCGCAGCCGCCCAGCCAACGACGTGCTTCTGGTGCGAGCAGCCGGGGCACTTCGAGAAGGACTGCCCTGTTAAGCGCCGCTACAACAGCTACAAACTTCAAACAAACTGCATTGAAATGAGCGTGAAAAGTACTCTAAGATGGTATAAGTTTGGAACATTTCAATGTACAGAGAATTTCCTATCGCCGATTTAAGAGCGTAAAGGCTGGGACCACGCATTTGAAAAGGGGTGAAAATGGCAAAATACACCCGTTAAACTACAAAACAGCGCTAAAAACAAAACATAACTAAAAAGTACAAACTCTTCCGAAACCACTATAGTTTAAATGATAACTTTAGGCTAATTGACTGCGGAGATATTTAGCACTAAATGGACACAAACAAACACAACTAATTGACAAGTGGCTATCGTGGATCCGCAACGCTGCACGCGAGCGGTCAGCCTACAGGCGAACAAAGCCGGCGGCACACAGCTGGCCGGAGAACCTAGGGTAGTGGGCGAGAGGGTCCAAACCACTCGGCTACAACCTTTTGATCGTAAAGCCGAAACACGCAGTTTACTAGTGCATTTTAGAAGCGCCAACGACGTTGACTTTGTTCTCCTTGTGTTTCCATCGTTCTGGTTTTGTGAACGGACGAGATAATAACAATAGTAAGATTAATACCATTGTCCCAGCTTCCGAGTCCTCCGTTGGTTCCACCCATGACCTGGGAGGAACACCACTGGAGCTGGCAAAGAGTTGGGGCCAAAAAAAAGAAAGAAAAAGATTAATACCATTTTTAATCAGTATTACTTTCTTGGTTACTATGGCATTATTATTATCATAAGATATTGGCATTTACAGTCGTATAGCTAGAAAGAAACTAAACGAATATTATTTCGTTGGTCTTTTTAACTTCAGTAAGAAATACGACATCTTCCTCTTGTTTGTGTCACAGTTTGTGACGTAAACTTCGAGCACGCGGCGACGGAAAAAGTGGGCCTGGATTACGCCTTGTTCTTTGACGAAGAGCGATCAGAAGACAGTCTTCCGGAAGGACTTCAGTTGGATCGTTACGTCATCGAGCTGGTGGATCAGAAACACAAAGGTATGCGTGTCCGTTTTCCAGTGCGCGGGATCTACAAACTGGACATCAAATGCATCACTGGCTACGTGAAAAGCCAGATTGTTGCATTTCGGCTGGACAATGACAGTGTGACGGAAGACGCTCAGCCGTTCCCCATAAATCCAGAGATCGGGTTTGGTTACGGACAGAAGGCCGAGGACGCTGGACTGTCGAAACCGTCTCAAGTCAAGGGCATCATGGTGGTAAGGCAGGGGGAGAGAATCAAATTCCAATTCCGTTGTACAGAGAAATTGGAGATCCAGTCCCTGCTGGTGCACAAGGACCAATCAGCATCAGAACTTGCGCATCACGTGGCCCAGGACAAATCAGGGGACGAGGTTACCATCACTGTGAACGTTCCGGAGCATGCGCAGAACCCCGAGTACGCGCTGCAAGTAAACGTCAGACCCGAGGGCACGAGCGGAGAGTTTGAGAACGTCGCCAACTATCTGCTGACACACGGCAAAGACACGGCGGACAGCGATGAAGTGAGTCTATACATACTGACCTACACACTGCAACGGTACCGGCGACCTTTCCGGTATTCTCAATGAGGGCGTTTTTCTTGATGCCCCCCTCCCCTCCCCGGAGCTAAAACTGTGCAGGATTACGGTTATGTTACAAACCGTTTGGGTGTATAACTTGCTCTCATACGCAACATAGACCCTGTTCTGATTTTTAGCACCGCAACAAGTGTTCTTTTTGGCCCTCTAATACGTAAATTGCCCCTCCCCCCACCCCCCGCACACACACTACCACCACTACCTCTTCCACCAGCACCATCATAACATCAGCAACAACAAAACCTTTTTCTTCACAAACTAGACAACACACGTGGGTTTACGCACAAGTGTCCTTTTACACCTGCTGGGTTTGCATACACTGCTTTTACCGAAATCTCCCATTTTTCTCCCCACAGTCATCAGATGGGGATCTGCGATCCAAACTTGTGTCGGCAACTGACGACCGGGATATAGACCGCCTCGAGAAAACCATTCGTGAGTTTGAGAAAGCCGGGCTGCCTGACTTGGGCGATCTGACACGAGCTAGGAAAACACTGATCGAGCTACACGAACAAGGTATGACCAGATTTTAAAGACTTTTTTGTCCCAACTCTTCGCCAGCTCCAGTGGTGTGCCTCCCAGGTCATGGGTGGAATCCATGGAGGGCTCGGAAGCTGGGGCAAACTAGGACGCTCGAAGGATTCAGTTCCCACATAGTGATAGTTTTCATGAGTCGGGGGGGGGGGGGTGTTATTTGTCACATGTCCATCAACCGTAGATAAATTGTAGTGTTGTATTCAGAACCAATGAAGACGGTACGCTCAGCCAAGTAAAAAAGAAAAAAAAAGAAAAGAAAAAAAAGGAAAAAAAGGAAAAAAAAAAAGGAGAAAATAAATAATAAAAACACAGAATCAAGAAACGTTTAATTTTTTGTGGCTTGGAGCGGGCTTACAACTGAGGTTCAAAAAAAAAAGTTTTCTTGAGTCTTACGTTGTCATCATCAGCCTTGAGGGACGCGACCCAGGCGCGGGATCTGGACAAACTGGAAGCAGCCATCCACAGCGCCAAGACCTCATGCGTGGCCCACCATCTGCAGGGCAGGGAGTCACTGACGGACGCTGAGGCGGTGAGGAACCTGCTGAGGCGCCTCAAGCTGTACATGCACAAGATCCTGGAGCTGAAGCCCATGACGGTGTCGGAGATCCACAGCTACAAGCGGCCTCTGCCTCTCGTGCACACCGTCATGAACGCCACCTATCTTCTGCTGGGGGAGAACCAGAGCAAGCTGAAGGTCAGTTCCTTTTTCTATACTCCGGGGAATTTGGCAATTTTCAGCCAAATTTCGTATCCTTTAAGCAAAAAAAAACAAAACAAACAAAAAACTTTCGGCCAAAGAAAAGGAAGGGGGAAAAGGCTGCACACAGTCATCATGATACATGTAATGCCGTAATTATAGGACAGTCTAACTTTTTTTTTTTTAAGAATTGCATATCAGTACCAAGGCGATATTTTACTTTGGGTGACATTAGAGGCTACTAAGTGCGTTTAATAATGCTAACATTTTTCTGAAGTGGGCCGTTGCTGGCGTGGTCCCCGAGCAGGGCGTTGCCTGTGCACCCCGGCCTAGGTTTGTCTCGTTTCCCTCAGCAATTGCCCAGCCTGATACTTACACCAGTAGACCGATTTTACGAGAACCAATGTACGCCAAAAATGCCAGTCTAGAAAAAGTTACAGTTTGTTACTGGTTTTGATTTCTGTGTATATCCGCGGACCGGTATGCTCGCAGATATAGTTACACATTCATAATTCCTGCGTTTTTCGTGGTTAATTATACTGTGTAGATTTAGTTTTAAAGACTTATCTTAGTTATGCATAGTCGATTTTACGCTATTAATTAAGTCTTGCCATGTCTTGTTGTTTTCTGTGTCGTGTATTTTGGGCACAGAGGGAGGTTCTTTGGTTGTGTTGTCTTTAGTTATACATTCATAATTCCTGCGTTTTTCGTGGCTAATTATACTGTGTAGATTTAGTTTTAAAGACTTATCTTAGTTATGCATAGTCGATTTTACGCTATTAATTAAGTCTTGCCATGTCTTGTTGTTTTCTGTGTCGTGTATTTTGGGCACAGAGGGAGGTTCTTTGGTTGTGTTGTCTTTAGTTATACATTCATAATTCCTGCGTTTTTCGTGGCTAATTATACTGTGTAGATTTAGTTTTAAAGACTTATCTTAGTTATGCATAGTCGATTTTACGCTATTAATTAAGTCTTGCCATGTCTTGTTGTTTTCTGTGTCGTGTATTTTGGGCACAGAGGGAGGTTCTTTGGTTGTGTTGTCTTTAGTTATACATTCATAATTCCTGCGTTTTTCGCGGCTAATTATACTGTGTAGATTTATTTTAAAGACTTATCTTAAGTTATGCATAGTCGATTTTACGCTATTAATTAAGTCTTGTTGTTTTCTGTGTCGTGTAGTTTGGGCACAGAGGGAGGTTCTTTGGTTGTGTTGTCTTTATTTATACATTCATAATTCCTGCGTTTTTCGCGGCTAATTATACTGTGTAGATTTATTTTAAAGACTTATCTTAAGTTATGCATAGTCGATTTTACGCTATTAATTAAGTCTTGTTGTTTTCTGTGTCGTGTAGTTTGGGCACAGAGGGAGGTTCTTTGGTTGTGTTGTCTTTAGTTATACATTCATAATTCCTGTGTTTTTCGCGGCTAATTATACTGTGTAGATTTAGTTTTAAAGACTTATCTTAAGTTATGCATAGTCGATTTTACGCTATTAATTAAGTCTTGTTGTTTTCTGTGTCGTGTAGTTTGGCACAGAGGGAGGTTCTATGGTTGTGTTGTCATTATGTTCGCGCTAAATTATATACCTTGATTTGAAAACAAACAAACAGCGAAAAGACGACCCAGCTTTACTCGACAGACTTTAACTCGCACGCAGTACCTTACACATGGCTTGGTCTTCACACAGAAATGGGAGTACATCCAAGCGTTGCTACGGAAACAAGGACGAGAGGGAATCATCCGACGAATCAAGGAGTTTGACATTGTGCACCTGAACAAGTCCAAGCTACACCAGGCGGAGTCCAAACTGGACACGTGCAGCAAGGACGAGGTCAGACTGGTTAGTGCTGGCGCCGGCACTTTCTATGTCTGGGTAAGTACACAAGACTGATTAATTGGTTTGTCGTTGTGATGTGTCCCTCTAATGGATCCCGGGATCGTGAGGCAGTTTCATAATAATAATAATAATAATAAAGCGTAACTGTTTCTTAAAAGAAATCTTCCTTTATTAAGCCTTGTAATGGTAGCAATAGTTTCTTTGGTTTGAACAGGTTTACAATACAATTCGTGCAAGTAAATGATTAGTGAGCATAAGCAAGCACCGCTAATAATAATGCTCAGGAGTGGAACAAGTACGTATTGACAGTATTGCAATAGCAGTAATTATGATAAATTAGAACTACATGAGAGAGAGAGAGAGAGAGAGAGAGAGAGAGAGAGAGAGAGAGAGAGATGGGGGGGGGGGATTCTATGTGTACTCACAACAACGAGGCAAAAACAAAATCTCCGCTTGACTGCGCCAGACTCTGCCAAAGCAGTAAGATGTAACTAAACACTAAATACTACCATGGTTTCTTTAACTAGCGTTACTGGTTTCTGATCTTTGCATAAGATACTTTATAACTCTCTTGTTTCATTTGTAATTGATGGGGGAGCCGGGGTGGCCGAATGGTAGAGCGTTGGACTCTCAGTGCTCGGGTCGTGAGTTCGAATCCCGGCTGGGGCCAAATATTTGTGCTGGCTTTTTCATCGTTGCTCCGTCTTTGATATCACCCGTATGTGGTGGAAAAGGACTTTAAACCCCCAAACACCCACCCATCCACCGTTGTAATTGATGCATAACACGTTCACAGATAAACGTTAAATAGTCCCCATGATAATTTGACAGTGATAATCACGTTTTGATTTAAAGAATTTTAGCAGTCCAGCTCTAAGAGTAAAGGAAGTTTCTTTGTTCACTGTTAGCCTTTCCACACTGAAGCAAATTGGATCCTATAAATTTCTTTTCATTCAAGCGGGCACGGCACAAGATTCGAAGCAGTTTCTCACTGACAGAAGTACTTACGTGGTGGCAAAATGATTTACAGAAAAACCAAGACACCTCAGGTAACCCCCTGGGTGATTTAAAGCGAAAATGTTCTTTTGTCGCTCGCCGCTTGAGGCAAAGGTTGTGTAAAAGTGACACAGTGTTGACGTATTCATTCTCTGTAGCTGAGACTGGGGGTACATTGTATCCGTGTTCCCACAGTACGGGAGATTAGAGCACTTAATCATGCTGAGCTCTGACCGTGTAAAATGTAGAACGTCAAGTTCAGTCAAGCTTTTATCTGTGTTTGATGGCCGGTTGTCCTGTTTGTAATGTGAGTGAAAATAATTATTTACTGCGTTTTGCCGGCCGATCTACACGCTTATAATGTGTGCATCAAAGAAATCTTTAATCTTTGTACATGTATCTTTAATCATTATGTACGCCAGCCTTTACGTGAACGCGTGACAAACTTGAGCAGCAATAGCGTGGCTCTCTCTCCTTCTCTCTAAAAAGCGATAATGAAACTTAAGCACAGCTTTGGTGTTCATTGCAGTATGTTTCAGAGTGACCAGCAATACCGTTTTTCTCTCTCCTTCTCTCCAAGAACCGATAATGAAACTAACGCACAGCTTTGATGTTGACGGCTGTATGTTTCAGAGTGACCAAATCGTCCACGAAGGAAAGGAGGAGGAGAAGGAGAAGAAATAGACACAGTGCTTACTCTACCGTTTGCACATCTGTTGAATTCCAACCAGCGCTACACATTCAGCTGGAGTTGTTTTCGTCTCTGGTAACTGTCAGAGGTTGACTGTTGTAGGATTTACACTGGCGATCGTTCACGTGTCTGAGAAAACCATTTTCTGTTCAGGATCTTTGACGATATCAAAGACCTTGGAATCAGAAAGATATGTTTCCAAGATCTTTGACGATATGTTGTTAGACAAACATGAAGTAGGTCATATGGACTTTGCATCCGACATGTTTCATTTGTCAGGGCTACAGTTTCATTTTGTAATCTATTTTCTGTTTGGAATGTCATATCTTTGCTTTTATTCAAGAATAGAATGACAAAGCTGATTGGTATTTTACTGGAGATCCGACTTGAGAAAGTTTGATTTGAAGCGCATTGACGTTTCTTTGTGATTATGTTTAACAAAAAGTTTTCCTATAAGAGTGTCTCTGCAATTCACGTTTTCCTGAGACAGTGGTTTTGCTTCTCTTTATTTAACTCCTTTGTGGAGAAGCGTTTGTATTTTTACACGATACATCCTCTTACACGGCTGTGATGCATTTTCATTTTACAATGCAGGTGTTTTCATTGTTTCTCTTGTTTTGTCTGGGGTTCGCTTTGTGTTAGAAACACAGTATGTGGACAGTAATACATCTGTGATATATTTCCAAATGTACAATGTGGACTAGTGTTTACTAATATGACTTAGAATTCATGTTTTGCAATTTGGAAAGTCTACAACTTTTAAAACAAGTATCCGCAATTTTTAGTTGTGCGAATACGTTTATAACATTGAAGTACAAGACACTGTGTTTTACTGGTATAAATGATAGAGGGTGGGTCGTTTCCACATTGACGAGTTAGTCCAATGACGGGGGCAGTAGCAAAGGAGTCTGTGCAAATGTTTGACCTTGGGAATCGAGCCCACGACCTTGCTGCGTTGACATCCTGACTTTTCTTAAAAGTGTTGCCTAACTGTGATACCTGTTTGGTTTGAAATTTCGTTGTTTTCGTTGATTTTATACAGTCCTGATGGATGGACAGTGAGAATTAAGGCTTACGTTTTATTTCTTAATTATTTTAACAGAATCGTTAGAACACACACACACACACACACACACACACACACACACACACACACACACACACACAGAGGAAACGGAACATAAGTAGAAAACACAACGGATACAGACAACGCTTGCTTTTAAATTAATTTTTACTTTATAAATTGCAATATGAAGATACGTACCGTAAGCAGAATCATAACGAGTATGAAAGGAATCATTCTTAGGATCGCATAGAATTACCTAGAAAAGTGAGATCACGGTATAGATGTACATGATGTGTGACAAAATTTATGAAAAATGGTGTCATAATTCTATGAACAACGGTAATCAACAGAAGTCAAAATACACGTTTTAAAACGGTTACATTCAGCGAATCGTTTCCATCTTACAAAATCCAGTTAACAGTGATCGAGTAAAAAAACCAAACAACCAACAACAAAACCCACAAGTACGGAAAAATTATTTGTTTTCTGTACGCTCTGTGAAGTCGATCGTGTTTAAAAAAAAAAAAAAAAAAAAACCTCCCAAGAAACAAGCGATTCAGATGTGTCTAAAGGATTTTAGATATGTACATAAATTATATTAATCATATTCACCACTGGCAGGATTTGCAGAGTCTGAAGACACAGGGCCAGTAGTAATATAAAGCGAAAGCAAGTAATGTATGCTGCAGTATAAAACAGGCTCCACAGGATAGAAAACGGTGGTCACGAATTCGAGTGCAATGGAATGAAAAAGGTTAAGCATGGAAGAGCCTCTTGCAGTAAGACAACCATTACAAGAAACTGACTTGAGTAAATGAAAATTTTGAATTAAAAATGAAAACTTTAAACATGTCATAAACATTCTTCATAAACAAATGCTGTCTTTGAAGTGAGATGTGGCGGTGTTCGTGATGACCAGTGGATAGCACCGTTTCGCTGGTTAATACGGGCACCCGTACTCTGTACCCTGGCTACTCGCTGCGTATTGTGTGGGGTCCACTCTGACGGCCGGTGTGCTGTCGGTAGGCTGGGTGTCAAAGGTCAACCACTGCACGCAGCCAGCCAATCTCTGGGTGACCACAGGCTCCAGGAAAGTTAGAGACGCATCTGGGGATGATATAGCCAAAAGCAATCATTTTACGTCTTAAATTATCCAGTGATGTCATGTGTTGCTGGCGAACCAACCACTGGCAGTGGCGGTATCAAAGCGCCAAATGGACCATGACGAGGCCTAGTACGACCGTCTGTTTAGCTACTACGCGTTGGGTGAACGAAAGAGGCGATGCTTGTTCTGGTCAATGCAAGAACTGACTGGCAAAGGAATGCATTTCCTTTCTCCATTGCCCCCAGTGACTTTCTAAACTGTTCAACTCCTTTATTCCGACCCTCAGAAAGATTAAATGTTATCCAAACCAGTGAAACCTCTTTCTCCTACCACACGACAGTTTCCAAGCACCGAACGTACCTCCACTCCCACCAAGAATGATGCGGACGGCGGGAGATAACTCTGGTGGCATGAAAAACGCCGGAAAAGGTTTGTCGTCCATGAGCGTGTCGTCCACCTGTAGGATGACCTCTGACCCAGTGACCTCTAGGGTCAGCACGTGCGGTTGCCCGTCACAAAGGGGCACAGAGTGGGGGAAAAGAAAAATGAATGCTTGACCCTGTCCTGAGGGTGCCGAGATCTGAACCGACAGCTAGAAGAAAAAAAGAAGACACACACCAGCTTAGTGAATCTACTGTAAGGGGATGGAATGTTGCACGCTCAGAGAGACCAGCTCTTTAGTATAAGAAACCCCGAATTCCCATGTTGCTAGCCTGGGGCTATCATTTCAACTTGACTAATTTTCATCATGAACCTTTTTATTTTTTGAAGCAATGCGAAGATGGTTCGGCACTTCTTAACGAGGACAATCTTGACACAGCCGCTTCACCCCTTACTTGAGACCGGCTTGCACTCTAACCATCTTAGGATTACAGTTTCAAGTCAGCTATACGTACAAAGCCGGGATGGGAAAAAGTACTGTAGAATACGGCATAGAGAATAGAGTTACCCTGCTAAATCTACTGTCATGTGGAAAAAAAAGGTGCTAAACGCCTTGAATTGGACTGGCTCTTAGATCCTTTTCCAGAAATCAATGGAGCTGTTGTCACCTATTGACCATTAGTTGTACTGAAAAACTGACACCAGAAGTTAAGTCGTACGAACCTGTCCTTGGCTGTAGTCAAGGACGATGTACTGTGTCTGGCCTCCACTCAGCGTCTCATACATCGTCAGCAGGTTGGTTTCCTCGCTCGTTGTTACCAAGGCTACCTTCATCTCGAACGTCTGTATTGTGGTCGTCGACAGAGCGCTTGAGGCTGTTCGGAAGAAGCAGAGTAGTAACTTTCTGTTTTGCACGTACGCTAGGGTACGAGCCTAAAACAAGACTGGACAGAAGCGAAGGGATTATTGTCAAATAATGGACAGAAGCGATGGGATTATTGTCAAATAATGGACTGACGCGAAGGGAGTACTGTCAAATAATGGACAGACGCGAAGGGATTGTTGTCAAATCATGGACAGAAGCGAAGGGATTATTGTCAAATAATGTTAAAATACGTATGTCCTGCGTGTATCCTGAAAATGTGAATCAGATTCTGGTGTTTTGGCGGAACAGTTAAGTGTAGGAAAAACAACGACACAAGATAAATCTATGACACGCAGTAGAAGTGCTGAGTATGATGTAGGGGCATCTAATAAAATCTCAGGTTGCGGTGAGCTGAAGAAAATTGATAAAAGCTATTCATACTTACGTATACTCAGATAGGAGTTAGTTCCAGACAAACGCACCCCGTAGCGCACCTGAGAATAAATAGCAGGGTACACGGTGCGATCCAGCTCCCTGAAAGACACCAGCGTAGAAATGAACGTAAGTTACCGTCACATCAGCTCTCGAGGCAAAAATACTCATTTGTTCCTGGCATACTGAAGCCAGGTTACCATTATTCGGTACAGTTCGGGACCTATCTTTTCCTTCTGCGTATACTCACGTCCATGGCACTGTGATCGGTGTCTGATCATCTCCCAATGATACCTCATGCAAAGCTCCGACAAAACTCAGTCTGCTAGCCTGAAACAAAATCATGGTCACTTCGACAGAGTTGCGAGACTGGTTACCAGAATTTTTTTTTTCTCTCTCTCTCCCTCACGCACGCACGCATGCACGCACGCACGCACGCACGCACACACACACACACACACACACACACACACACACACACACACACACACACACACACACACACACACACACACACCTAAACTGTTTCATAGTGAATATGAATGGCCGTCATGACCCCTCATGGCCAATCGTGGTCTGAAATTTTACAACTGTTAGTACAACGCTCTCGCTTAATGTATTAGCCACGTCATTGAGTACGCTTCTGATGGCTCGGTGCCAGCATTTGGGATGCTGTCACCGTGCAGGTGTCTAAGTGGTGTTATGCAAGACACCACGAAAACAGCTCAGAATGATCAGTAATCATAAGAATCATAAAGACTGGGACTTTCGACGTCCGGAATATCAACTAGAACGTGAACTCAAACTGTCCACACGCACCTGGGTTTTCAGCTGAGCAGGGAAGGGAGTGCTGGCTGCATCAACAACGCTCGTCAGTCCTCCGATGAACATTTCGTTACGTTCGTAAATCCTGAGCGTGGATGCGCGGCTGGAGTTCTGGTTGGTGTTGACGTAGTCCTTGGTGTCCGTCACGATGATGGCGGCAAAGTCGTTGATACGCATGATATCCACCTAAAAATAGGAGAGGATTGGTTCTTAAATGCTGTAAGGTGTGCCTACCGCAAAGGTGTCATTGTTGACTCTGTCTGGAACTCCGATGCTACAGTAAAATGCGAGATCCGGCCGCGTCCACCACAAAAATATGACCCAGTTCAGCACTCAGCCCGGATAAGTATCCGTTCGCGCAGCACACAGGGCACCACAGTTCTGAGTTGTATTATTCGGGCTGAGTTCTGACCTCGGACCGCCACATCCAGGGTGACGGGCTGGCTGGGACCGCCCTATGCGTGGGACAGCCGCGTCAGGGGGGGGGTGAGCCCCGCCTTATAGAGGGTAAAATTTATGGGGATTCTGACTGGGGAGGTATTTGGCCGGGTGACCTCCCCATACAAGCGACTGCTACAGCCAAGTTAGGTAGGTGGTCGCCTTATACAGTGTCCACATATTGGGAAATTGGGGATGTTACCGCCTTGGCTAGGTGGCCGCCTTATACAGGTGTCCGCCTTGAGCAGGTTTGACATATCACAATACATTAGGTCAGTGCTTACCGGGTCGGTGACAGATTATATGGTACGAATTAGTAACCAGTCGTCGCCAATACCTCATGTAATCGTGCGTCATTGTACTGCAGCGTGGATCGGATGGACTGCACCTGTCCAGTACTGGTCTTGAGGTCCAGGTGGATGTAACCGTCCTGCAGGTAAACGGCCAGGTACTGGGTCGGGGTGGCAAAGGTGTTGGGAGCGTACGCCAGAACACCATCCGCCTTGTAAGACTGGAACTTTATGGCCAACACGAAGCTGAAACACGCACAGGGAGAAGTTAGCTGGTCGTGCCTTTACCTGCTTCTCCAATCTCCACCACATACGAGTGATACCAAGGACTCGGTACCGAGGAAGAAAGCTAACACAATGTTTGACCCTCAGCCTGGGCTGATTTCAGACGTGTCAGCCTTAAAGAATAACTCAGTTTACGAAAAAGAAAGCAAACTTAAACCACCGGAACCAGCATCAACATTTTCCGTTCTTGCATTACACTGCACATCAGGCGTAAGGAAACCAACTGAGCGTGGGGTCAAGTGCAGCGCTCGTTTGAAGCACCCTGTTTTGGGAGTGTGCTAGTTTGTAGTGATTTCTGTTGTCACGAAAAAGCGCGTTTTTTTGTGATTTTTGTATTTGGTAGGGCAAGGTGAATGCCAGGGGGTAGCAAGAGGAGTCAAGCTGCCATTGATGCTGGGACTTTCTGCACACATGAGAGGCAAAGGTGACGTGAGTGGATTTCAGTGAAGTGGCTTTCTGGACTAAACAGAAAGTAGACTAGCATTACTCCAGTGCGGCTTGAGCGGAAAGGAGACATTCAAATTTATTAAAACTCCTGTCAGATACGTGCCCTTGAATTGTCTGTGCATGGTAAGTTTTTTTTTCTAGATTGAAGCGTTTATAGGGGTGACTATGATGTGTGAGGCTAATAGGAATATATAGGCATTTTGAGGCCTTGTGCGTTTGTATTCTTTGACCGTCACAGCCATATAGGCATGTTAATGTCATACCTGCCATCTAGGAGCGTAGCGATTGGGACGTCCATGACAGAAATACGATTCCACTGAAGCGGGCTGTTCCCACTCATATGTACCCCCTTTGAAGGTTCCAGCCGGGCCGGAACACCTACAGTGGCGCAAGTAGGGGGAGCCGGAGTCGTGGGAGGTTCCACTGTAGTGTAAGGGGGTGGAGGGGTGACGTCAGACGGTGCCGATATACCGGCCAGAGACAGGTCACGTTGTGCTGTGATGACGCCATTTGCAAAGAAATCCTTTTTGTGTGCTGCGTCCCTGGAAAGACAGATTTCACAGCAATATAAGTTAGCTTTTCCACTGCAGCGATGCCCCTGAAATAGAGAAAGTGGAGTCTGAGAGCTGTCTTCGTTCGGGTTAAATTGTAGGCGTGTACGTTTTTCTTTCTTTCTGTTTTTGTCATTATATTATAATTACAAGAACATTACAGTACAGCACATAAGTATACAAAACAAGACAGTGAGTGGTAAGTGTGCACTCCATGATCAACACAATAAAGTTACAGTATACAGGCATGGATACTATCTATCGTACTACTAGTACTATGCTATTTAGCACGAACGACAGGGAACCGCATATGATTGAGCACACACATAAACACACACACACACACACACACACACACACACACACACACAGACGCACTACTTCCCACCTGTTCACTGTACGTGTATTTTCTCTCCTCTTCTTCTAGAAAGGAGGTGTGCCGTCTTTAACAGGGTGGGTAAACGCCCTTGGTTTGTGATAGGCTGAGAGGTGGTGATGCGTATGTAAAAAAACACTACCTTCCTACTGATGTATCTGACAAAGTTTAAGTTTGTGTGGCATATTCTATGCATCTACTACACTCTAAGAGATTGGCGCACCTACAGGTAGCAGGTTAAGTTTAACAAAATGGTGGTAAATGGGCATAGTCTGACGAAATGTACGAGATTTCAGTGTGTAAACTTCGATCGATCACGAGACCGATTTATAATAATAATAATAACTCAGTATTATATAGGCGCTTTACCCAATTTCATGAATCGACTCAAAACGCCGCGAAATGAACCCAACACGCACGCTCACGTGAATCACACGCATTCTCTCGCACACTGGACATAAACACATTACAATCACGTGGTGCGAAGGGTCAGCTTTGCTATTAAAATTTCGGAATTTAGAATTGCATTTATTTTTCTAATTTGGTGGACTGAACATTTCCAGAGGGGGAGGAAGCCGGAGTGCCTGGAGAGAACCCCCGACGATCGGCCCGAATGAACGGTGCCACATACGAGAAGGAAATATTCTTTGCCCCGAGTGGGACTCGAAACCCTGACCTCTCGCACTGGTGACAAGTCTCTTAACCATTAGACCACCGACCGCCCCGTCGATTCTGGTGCTCAAACGCACCACGCGCACATCAAGCGTACTCTTCCTTAGGCCCTTTCCAAGTTATATACGCTGCACCCAACATGATCCCATCTTAACTCGGACTACGCACATTCACTCCCACACAACTGTCACTCACAATCCGTTGATATAGAGGTTCCTGATTCCACCTATCAGCGATCTCCTTGCGGGAAACTCGGTCCTGAGTGACACGTCGTCTGGCACGCCCCCAAGGTGCAGCAATGCCGATGTCGTGAAGGCCATGTATGGCTGTTGTAACAGCACAGGGCTGTTCGCGTCTTCGAAGGTACTCCCGTCAACAACCAGTCTAGGTCTTTAACACACAATGAAGTCAGTGCACACATTTTCATGAGGAACAAAAAGTAGAGATTTTGATAACCACCGAAAACGACCGTTTTTTTCTGTTAACAGCTGATTGTTTGCAAAAATAATGCTGACAGCGACTGATTTTGATGATGATGAGGGGAGGTATTTTAAAGACGATGGAACGAAAACTCCCAATTCACGCACTATTTTTTGTAGTTTTTTTAAGATAAGATAAGATAAGATAGATTTATTGCTTCTTAGTTACAATTAAGAAGAATTTGCTTTGCTCCTCTTGATAATAAAACACAATTGATATACACAAACATACCATAGAAATACATATACACATTCACACACTCAGTCATTGGCTTAAACACAATTTAAAGAGAAGCACTGGCATTGCCTCACATTAAACTATGTTAAACAAGCACTAAGAATAACAGTTAAAAAGGAGGGGCAGGCCTAACACAAAATACAGATCACAGATAACAGCTCTCTCTACGTATAGATCCTTCATCCACACACATCCTATCTTCTGAGCTCGCACAAGCACCCGCATCCACCCACACACATCACAGGGTAAGATATTAGACCGCTGGGGATGATTCACTAGTGTTCATATATAATGTCAATGCATTTAAATGGTGAAAACAGATATTGTTATCCTTAGGCATGTCCATTCTCTCACCGATACTGAGTGAAGTCCACTCTCACTGTATGCTGCAGTCCGTCGCTAAGATACAGTGAGTGTGTAGTGAGGGTTGCGGCCCCTGTCTGCCTGGCGTACAACACAAGGTTGCCATGAAACAGCCCCAGGTACAGTTCGCGTAGCTGTTGAAATGAACAGAAATTAGCAAGAATTTGCCGTCACTACTGTTGTAAAGTCTCACTCCTCATTACGAAGCCGGGATAGTCGAGCTGGTAAAACGCTGGGCCAGTATGTAAAAGTCGAGGTTCATTTAACCCACAGCTACGGGCCTAACCCAGACTAGGACAAAAGAAACCAAGAAACAAAATTATATAACAAAGGAGGCGAAGAAAGGAAGAAATAAATCCTTCTATAACGGCTTAGCCATCTTGCTGGAATGGACCCGCTTCCCAACGGAAAATTTAACCCTAGAGCCAGTTTAGTTCGAGGTTAGACTTTATCCCGGGGCTAAAATCCCTAACCTCGACTTTACATGCGGAGCCTGGAATTTTAATTCCATTGGACGACTCCACTCCTGTCAATCAAAAGGGCCGAGGCCCCAGAATTCAGCCAATCGCGTCCCGTGGCATAATGAGCACAACACATGGCATGGTCTGGCAAACTTTTTGCCAGACATTACAACGAGAGAAGCACATTTAGTTTGATATAACTGAGACGTGGAAAGAAAACAGTAAGCCCATTGACGTCATTTGAGGAAAAAGACCAGTACTTCTTGAAGTAACCCCTTTTCCCCATACAATGACGCCATGGCGTACTGTGTTTTGCCAATATACGGCAGAGTGAAGGGGCGGGGCTTTGGCCTCGGGGTTTGCCGAGTGGAGTCGTCTGTGTAAAAAAAAGTCACAATTAATTTATATTTGTATGAATTTAAATCTGGCTTAGTGGGACTGTTGCGCTTTGATCATATTCATGTTTGCGGCAGTAACAGCCGTTAAGAAATCGTTAATCTTGCCTGAGTTTCGCATGAGGGAATACCGACACCGAAAAACAGTAAAAAAAAAAAAAAAAAAAAAGCCATTGCGTGGCACGACATGTATTAAACATATGATGCTGAGGTCGTGAGTTCGAATCGTAGATGGGGGCCCAGAACGTCTGTTTTCCCCTAACCAACTCTACCTGCAAAGTAACCAATTTCGCATTGGTATTTCGGTTTGGTGAGATTTCGCTTCATATTCACTAACCTGACTTGTTGGGCTGGCGATGTGCAGCAGAATGCCCTGAGGTCTAGAGGTCAAAAGGTCAAACTGCAGCAAGGTCAGTTGTGGCAGGGCGTTGCCGGTGGCAACTCGAGCAAAGGACGACGTGGTCAGGAAGGACAGACCGTCCACCACCTACAACAAACATGCATAGCCTATGTACATTGTGTTTGTCTGAGTAGTGCAGTCCTGCATCCTATCATGATTGGATGTGGAAAAGGAATGTATAATTACCACGTCATTCCAAGTTTACTGGCTCAAGTTTACTGGGGTGGGGAAGGGGGGAGTAGCGGGAGGGGGGGGGGGGGGGGGGGGGGGGGGGGGGGGGGGGGGGGGGGGGTGGCTCGCTGAGCAACTCCAAAGAAGAGGAATATGAGGCCAAAGTACCCAACAACCGGCCAACATGAATGGTGTCACGCACTACAAGTGAAAGATCGCATGCCACACACAAAGATCACACATAACCTCTCACCATGGTGAAAAGCGCACAAACGCGTTAACCGATACTAAAAAAAAGTCGCCCCACGCGAAAAAAACACATCTAGGCAATGCCACTCTTTTCTTCAGTGATAAATTTCACAGCTGTATAAAATATCACAGACTCACAGATTGCCAGCATCCCGTGGAAGTGACATCGGCAGAAGACACCACGCCACTTGTGAAGTTGGGAGAGACCGGAGACTGACCGGGTTGTGGGGTGTAATGTAAGTCCCTCATACAACCGGCAAATCTTTTGGCATTGATCACGTCACTGGTAATGACAATACAAAGACTCAATAATGTGAACTAATGCATAATCATGTAGGAAGCGATAAGCACATTCACAAGATATGCTGGGTTGCAACACGTGTAAGAAGCAACATGGAAAACACCAAACTAATTACTAGCTTCAGCAAGAATACCGCCACTGAAAATTCCCTTCTGTTTAATTTCTCTTTTGTTAGTAGCATAACTCGGAGAAGGAACATACGACAGCAGTTTTATTACTTCAAAGGAGATCTGTACTGGAATCGTCCGTCTCACGCGAATATCATAGATATGTAATTTGCAAACCGTATTTGTGTGCTAATCTTCTGACTGTTAGCGACGTACTAAAGCAAGTGAATACTCACATTTCACTGTTGGGATGGATTGCTGTACCAAGGACAAGATCTGACGTGGCCAAAGCTGATAGGTCAACCGGAACCACAGAGCGGGTGACGACATCCGGCGTGTCGCCGACAAGGTCTGGGAGGGTCACCTCTAAGGTCATGGTCGTGCTGTTATGGCCAACTGTTACCTGGCAACAGACGGATGACAAAAGGTCAACTTCATAAGTGAAGGTAGTAGTCAAGTGTGCTGTATCTACCACGAACTGTACCGTAGTAATTCTGTTTTCACGTCTTGCGCTCGGAATGTTAAACGAGAAAGTTCTATGGATGACGCAGTTAAGTAACATTTTGTTAGTAAAAAGCTAATACGTGTCGTCAGAGTACTGAGATTGCTGTTGACACAACCAGTTTTACAACTGATCAGTTAATGAGAATAAGATCTGGGGAGACAACTGGTTATATTCCGATCCCATTTATTTCCCATCTGGACAATTGTCACCATGCGACAACCACTGCCATCAGGAATTTTCCCGTCCCTACCGATTAAACCCTATTCAGTGGTCTCAGCGTACCACTAACAACAGAAAGTAACGTTCACCTCTGGTACATAACATTCTGAACGACCGAGAAAACTTTTCTCACTTGACACCATCGTCCGTCGCCATACAGCCTGGAAGACTGCAGCGTATTCAGGACACCCCCGATACCGAACTGAAACACCACGCGACCGGCATCGAGACTAACAGCATACTTGGCCTGAGTGGCCGGGTTTTGAAGCGACAGTAATGATGCGTCATTCTGAAACGTTCGGAACTGGAAGCCGATGGCGCTGAACTGTGACATGTCCATTTGGGCTGTGGTCTGTGGATGACAGAAACGAACACACGAATACGAGTACTGCTTTGTGCCTGTTTACTTTATGCTTACACGATGCAGAATATCGCCTAAAATCATTTGTTAATATTTTCAATATAAGCACGCCTCGCAGACGTCGGGAGTTCATTACACTTGATACATCAGTGTGTGGTCTGCTGTTGCAAAGAAGAAAAGCATAGCTGCTCTTTATTTCTTCCTGCACGGTATTTTTGGGTTGCGTGTTAAAGAAGAAGATGTTTCGTATGTGTCGTTGCGTTGCAAGCACAAGACGTCGAAAAGGTTTTGCATACTACGCAACGTTCACGTAAAAACCATGAGGATTATTTGAATACAGTCGTTTGTCTTTCATTATAGTCTCCTTTCATCAATTCTGCGTTTCTTGAAATGTTTTGAAACTTTTCACTTTTTTTTTTTACCGCGCTCGAGTATCCCACCTTTTTGTACTCTTTTCGGTTTTGCCCCTGTGCGAAAATCGGGCAAGATTTACAGTTCCTTGACGGCTCTTACTGCAGCAAACACGAGTATAATCAAAATGTAACACTCCAACTAAGCCAAATTTAAATCCAAGTTTAAATCGTGATTTTTCTAGTGAGACCATTGGTATACAACCCCAAACTTACTTGATAGGAATTGAGGCAAGGCATCGTTCTGACGTTTTATCTACAATTGTACCTGAAGCACAAGATGGCCGAATCCATAGAAGGTTGCCCCGGCAACAGTGGCTGCCTCTCCCTGACTGATTGGAGCCCTGCAGCACGACACTCTAGGCAAGGTCGCTGTGGCCTTCTGCCAGATATCTAGGTCAAGGTCGTTGTAAAGGACGCTCTGCATGCAGCCGCGGAAGTTAGACGCTGTTGTTTTTGTTGTCTGAGGAATTGAAAAAGTATAATCACGGTGAACGTTAAATACACAAACCACAAATTTTCTTGGTCGGTCTGCCAGATGATATTACATGACTTTTGCGCACGTCCTTCAAATTGCTATATTGATGGTCTAATGTTTTGCAAAAAAAAAAATGATACATGAAGCTTTGCTTTGGAAGGCCCAATAAATAATTCACACACTCCATGTTACCCAGGGCCGTATCTTTGATATTTGTATTCTTGATTATCAGTATATGTGTTTGTCATTCAGATGTAGATCCATTAAAGCACTGAACAATCTACAATTGTAATACTGTATGTCAGACACAGAGCGACATCCGTCCATAACCACAAACACAGAGATAAATACCGTGTAGTTGTCGGGCAGTGCAGCAAGGAAGAAAGGGGAGTTGAGAAGTAGAAGGGAGCTGCTGGTCACGCCACTCTGTGACCGTGTCACGCTACCACCGGTGGCCAGTAGCGTGACCGTCAAGTGCCCAGTGTTGCCGTATCTGTGGGTAAAGGAAACTTTGCTGTGACCGTTGCAAACGAGCGAAAAGGGCCCGGCACGTACTACGTTTCGCGGTTAAACAATATACAAAGTGAAGGCTATGAAAAGAAACTATTGTGTGTATACAGCATTGAATGTGTGTGTGTGTGTGTGTGTGTGTGTGTGTGTGTGTGTGTGTGTGTGTGTGTGTGAGAGAGAGAGAGAGAGAGGGTGGGTGGGTAGGTGTTTGGGGGGGTTTAACGTCCTTTTCCACCACATAGGGTGATATCAAAGACGGGGCAACGAAGAAAAAGCCAGCACAAATATTTGGCCCCAGCCGGGATCGAACTTACGACCCGAGCATTAGAAGTCCAACGGAGAGAGAGAGAGAGAGAGAGAGAGAGAGAGAGAGAGAGAGAGAGAGAGAGAGAGAGAGAGAGAGAGAGAGTGACTCACTGACCTTGACGCCAGAATGCGAGCCCAGCAGCCGTCACAGATATACGCGGGACTTGTGATTGTCACAAGGTCAAGGTTAGTGTTAAATTCAAACACCACCTTCCCTTCTTCCAGGCGAATCTCTAGCTCTCCACCCGTTGCTGTGTGTTCCGCCAAAAACAAAAGCCCTTCGTTAACCCCAGTGTCACGGCGGAAGGTCAAGGTCACGTCATTGTAAACTTCGTTCTTATTCGTTACAGGGTTATCCAGTGCGAGACTACTGGAACCGTCGAAAACGACTGGCAAGGTGATTCTGAAAATAGAACAAATATAACATGACGAAAAATAAGACCTAGGAACACGACACAAATTATAATTTACAATTTATACCAGGTATCATGACTTTGTCATAATACCAGAACAACAGACTCGACATACTGATGACAAACTCAGCTACAGACAACGCGTACAACAAAGAGCAAACGGCAACAGCCAAGACCGTGCCTTAGCAGAATAATATAATTATTATTTAATAATGATGTACTCGTGGTAATAATTATGAATCACGTATAACCTGAACCACACAATTAATTAACCACTAGATTGGTGCCCAAAACTAACAATGTAAACCTACTACGTAAGAACTATTCTCATACAGTAATTGTAGGAAACCATAACCCCTTGTTTTCATAGCGTCTGTTGCTTTAACAGGTATTTATGAGCGTGGGGTGGTTGTTTGAGAGTTTAACGTCCTTTTCCACCACGTATGGGTGATATCAAAGACGGGGCAACGAGAAAAAGGCCAGCACAAATTTTTATGAAACTGCCCCCCCCCCCCAAAAAAAAAACAACCAACAACAACAAAAAAACAAAACTCAAACTGTCCGCACCGGTTTAGCAGTTCCTGTGCTTGCTGCAGTTTGGTATCAATGCTGGACATGGTTGTCTCGATGGCTTGGCTTGTAGATCCAGTGATGGAGGCCAGACTGTTGACGTCACGTAACTGTGTGGCAATCGTACGGCGAGAATTCTCGTACGTGTCCACTGAAAGAGAAAATGACATATTGGTCTTCGGTCAGTCTTTGCCTTATTTTATTGTATTGCAGACAGAAATGTGTTGAAAATACTTACGGTTGTATTCCACGCTGTTGATGAGGGTGACTATTTGTGTCGATTTGTTCCTCTGATCGTCGAGTTGGGCTTCCCGTAACGTCAGCGTGTTCTCTTGTGACGTCACGTACGACGCAACAGTGTCTGCTGTAGTCTTTGCGTCATTCGCCCGGTCCTCGGCCTGCGTCATCTGTTGCGTCACGGTCGTACCTGTTGTGCGAAAGCAAAGCATTTTGGTAAATTGTCAGCAGCAAAACCGTCTGCTCTTCCACGAACGCTCCTATTGTGAGCATATGGATTCATTTAAATAACAGCAAGTTCACATGTGTATAACAGTTTTTGTGCACTTCATTTGATTTGGCTATTCACATATTGTGCAGTGGTGTGTCCTCGCGCATTGTTTGCAGGCGTTTTTGGTCCGTCAAGTGAACAAAATAAAAGTTTGGCTTTTTGATAAGTCAAGAAGGGAACACTAATTTTCGAGTTCCTCGATAAGCCAGCTGAGCTGCCTCTAATCCCGCCCACTTCACATGGACATGGGTAGGTGGGTGGGTGTTTGAGGGTTTAACAGCCATTTCCACCACACATGGGTGATATCAAACACGTGGCAACGAGAAAAAGACCAGCACAATATTTGGCCTTAGCCGGGATTTGAACTCATGACCCGAGCATTGAAAGTCCAACGCTCTACCATTCGGCTACCCCGGCTCCCCTCACATAAACAAGAAATGCAGACACTAGGTTAGTAAAGCCTTAAGGTCAGATTATAGTAACTGGTGTACATTGTACCCAACGACTCACTTGCGGCGGATGCACCGAGTTCACCAGCAGACACCTCGAGGTTGGCGAGTTGCCCTTCCACTTGCCCCCAGTTTGTCATCGCCTGTTGTAGACTCGCTCTGGCTAAGTTTACATCTATCTGTAGCACTGCAGGCAAACGTAAGATGACGGTTCATTTCTTTTCGTCAGTACCGCACAAAGATAGTGTAATTGTTTTGTAAAACCCAGTAATACGCCGTTTGTACAGCCAATCTTAAAACATAGGCCACTATTATTTACAGGGGCCACAAAACAATTATCTCTTAAAGAGCCCAAGAATGACCATTACCTGCCCACTTTATGTCAAGACTGTTTAAAAAGAACAAGCCACTGCACACCAGTAGGAGCCACGTCAAGCCACTATTTACGGAAGGCGTGGGCCTTCCCCGCTGGGCCCGAGACCACGGCAGATTGCATAATAGTGGCCTGAAGTGGCTTGACGTAAAATTGCGATTTTTGCATGGGCTTTTGAGAGTTATGACCACAAGAGTTTTAACTTTAAAGTCGGTAGGACAGAGGACGTTCACAGTAACTTGCGTACAATGAAATGTACAAAGATGCCTGGAAAATGCTTGACTCCGTCGGAATGATTTACCCATCTTTCAACCGAGGGCCCGGTGCTCAGACAACCGAGCTATCTTGATCCACGACGGACAACAAATGAAATGTACAAACTCTCCATTTCTGTAATTACAGGAAATGAAATGAAACGGTCTTCACTTCTGCAAGGAACAAGAAACGATACAAAATACTCTCCTTCTCTGATAATCCTGCAGGAACTTCTCTCACCTTCTGGCTCATAGTTGAGTGAGTTGAGTTCAGCCCTGAGAGTCTCGCTGTCGTTCTTCAGCCCTGTGGCTTGCTGCTGCAGCGTGTCGGTGCTGACGGAGGCCAGGTCCGCTCTCACCTGCTCCATTGTTGTCGCTGCCGTCTGGGCCACCTCCAGGGAGCTGTTCAGCGTCTCCATAGCAACCTGAAAACTTTGGATGGCCTGGACGGCTTCTTGCCCGCGAGGCTGTACCGCCCGGAAAGTTCTGTAGAAAAAAGAAGAAGTTCAAAACACTCGATATCACGCAATGGATATTTGAATGAAATTATTACACTTGGGTGTTGTCTGTCTTCATTCTTGTCAAACTGGATTTGATTTAAACATAATTTTATTTCACTGATATTTGTAGACAAAAGATATTTAAGTGGAGACAAAAGGCCTAAGGCGTGTGTACAGCCTTCACGTGTTTCTATTTGCAGAGAATTAGTGTAGGCGAGCATAACAGTTTTCGTATATAACACATACCAGAGAGAGAGAGAGAGCGGGGAAGGGGGTTGGGGGAAGGGGGTTGGGGGAAGGGGTTTAGGAGGAAGGGGGGGGGGGGGCAGGGGGATTGGTGCGGTCGGCGCTGCTGGCCGATTGCCGCGGGACAGCAACTGCTAAGACTATTTTCCATGCGGCGGTAACCTCAGATTGGATTTTTAGTGGAACGGGACACAAACTGAACCTCTTTTCATAAACGCTGATACATTTCTGACAAATTGCACGTGACAAGTAAGCAAGAGGTCTGAAGAGTAGTGGGAAATGTTTGGAAGAAATGAAATAATGAGGCTGGACACCTACTGGTTCAGAAGTTGAGCGGTGACGGAGAGTGACTGAGCTGTGGTCTCGGCAGTCGTCACATTGTGGGTCAGCGCCTGTGCCGAACTCTCTGCAACATCCAGCTGAGCCCTCAGGGATGCAGCCCCTGTCGCCCAGTTACTGACTCCTGCCGGTAGATATAATAATGGCTCTATCACATGATGTAATATCGTATTACACTGTGTGTCGGGCTTTGTCCGGCTGTATCCGAATGAATGTGAAACTGTGTCATACCATGTGTCTGATATTCGAACATTCGTACCACACTAAGAGACAAATTCTGTTTGTAGTACGTAGAACTTGTAATCAGAGATTGTATACACAAAGGGTATATAATGTTGGCCGAATCACCCTTCCTTTGTCAGCCTACTGAAACCGCTTGGCGCTGTGGCAAGTTTAGAACAGAGCTATTTGAGCCGCATATAAAGAGTAGCATTGTATGGCATCAGTCGATACGTTCTTTCATTGTTTGACATGGTTTCCTGTACGCACGGCGTCCACATGAACACACTGTGGTCAACCAAATGACAAGGGAAGCACCGAACACACACGGTACGTAGCCTACCTGCCGGCAAGGGCAAGTACTCTGCTGGTGCGTCGGTCACAGCATTCCCTTGGATGAGTCGCCCCGCCTGCTGCACAATCTGCAGTGCCGCCTGCCAGGTGGCGCTAGTGTTGGCCAGCACTTCCTGTGCCGCGCTGAGTTGTTCTCTCACTAGCTGCTCTTCTACCAAGGACTGATTTTTGTAAGTCTGCAACGAAGCAACCGTCATTTGGTCAAAAATATTATTGGAAACGACGATAGATGTCGCCAAATCTGACGGATATGCCTGAAATATTACGGATGCGGATTTTGCTCGATTTCGTGAAGGAAAACCCCCATCTAAAATTTCTGCCCACTAAAGGGCCGAATATGGGTCACCAGGCAACAACCTGCGAAGTACTCTTTAACTGTCCCTACAATGAACTTGAACAAGATGAACTTGAAATCAAGCTTTTGTATACAACAATGAAAACACAAAGGCCATACTTCTTTAACTGACGATGACATACCTGCGCGTCCGCTTGAGTTGGACCAACTGCATTCCCTTGAGACTTGAGTTGCTCCACTTGATTAGCAAGGGAGAAAACCAAGTCCCTTCGTGCCCGGACTCGAGTTTCCATGTCTTCTGCCAGAGACTGTAGGCGCGTAATGTTTTCGGCCTGAAAAAAAGAAAAAAAGAAAAGGAAAGTAAGAAAGGAAGAAAGAAAGTAACATTGTTGTAAATGGAAACTGTTTTACTTTACTCATAATGGACAATTTTCTTTGCTGAATTTCTAGCTTCAACATACCCCTGTCGATATCATTTCAACGATAATTCCATTATTTAGTGTCAACTGATAACAAATAACAATATTTGAAGAAGAAGAGGAATTTGGCAAGAAACTGAGTGATAAAAAATGTCAGTGTATATTGTACGAAACACAATCCTTTTCCAACTACCATGTGCATGTACCCAATCTGCAATCGGGTTTCTCCAAATATTATCTGGAAAACCGCAATCTAACTACAGGAAACAAAGAACCGTTTTCAACGATTACAGTCAGCCTCACCTGCTTCTGTACCAGGTCTGTCATTGCGGTCAGGTATGTGGCGCTGCTGATAGCAGCAAGTTGTGCACGTGCAGTGTCCAGTTGGGACTGGAAGTTCAGACCCGCAGCAACCTCTACAGCATTCAGCAGCATCTGTACAAGAGTTAGCGTAATTCAGAAGAGGGAAAGGACACCTTCCTCTCTCTCGCTTCCGTCAAACTCCGCACCCCCCCTCCTCTCTCTCTCTCTCTCTCACACACACACACACACACACACACACACACACACACACACACACACACACACACACACACACACACACACACATCTTTAGCAGTGAACCACCACACTAGACTTGTCTTGACTTGCTAGCAATGACTTGAAACTGGATAAACATCTATTCAGCGAAACAAAGAAAAAAGAAATGTGACAGTCTTAAAAAGCCTTAAAAAGTACAAAATAATTTAACGCAACTAGATGAGAGCTAACGGTGGGGAAAATGTCGCTGTCAAAACTCTGCGTATGTTTGCCGATGATGCGATGACTCCATGTGGACATTCCGACCGTCTTTATAACTGTTGTGGCCTCACACATCAGACAAAATCAAGCGTCAAGAAACCATCGTCCTCCTCAAAAACGAATTCTTACCAAGTAAGCTGACTGGTTGTTGGCAGCCATCTGGACAACTAGAGCGCTGAAACGTTGACGTGACGTCACGAGCTGATTCAACGCAGACTCGCTTTCTGTAAGCAGCGCTGCCAAACGGCTTTCCTCTTCATCAGCCTGTCTTTTCAACGTCTCCACATTGGTTTGTGTAGCCGACACCTTGTGAAAAACAGCATACGATATTGTAAGAAGTTTCCTGTCGAAATGCACTGCACAATGATTAAGTAAAAACACGCCTCTGCATAAATTTAGGGAGTAATGGTCTTGCACTTTTACGTAAACCTTTTCACAACTGCTCATGCTTCCGGCGCTTAGTGCCTGACATCGGCTCAGCCAGCAGCAGCAGCAGCATTCCTCCCTGAACTGGCTATCCCAGGCACTGCAGGTCGGTTCCACAGTACCAAACTTTGTAAAGCTTTAGCTCAAACACTACTCAACCGATTTCATTCAAGCTTTTGGGGGCACAAAATGTAAATGAGGTTTCCGTCCTGACGTAGGGGTCTTTTTCCAACCTGTAAGGCCCCCTATCAGAAGATACTTCTCAAGTTCGGTAACTCTACTGCCTCATGTCGCCGATCAGCACCTTCGGTTGTCTGCAACAGCGACGGCAGTTGTCTGCCCGCAGGTGCCGGTGTAGTCGGAAAATAACACTGCGGGAAAATAACACTACAGGGGTGTTTTTTTTCCCCAGTGAAATAACACTGGGAGCGTTATTTTCCTAGGAAGATTACACTCCTGCAGTGTTTCTTTCCAAGGAATAATACACTCCCAGTGTTTTTTCCTGGAAGTCTTTTTTGCCTCCTACATCGGCCAGCGAAGAAAGTTGTGAAAAATTGAATAAAATAACCTAGAATGACCTAGTTAGTTTGCACCAGGCATATGTTTACAAGTGAGTAATGTCACTATCAGTGAGCATCATTTGGAGGGGAGCGGGGATAGCCGAACGATAGAGCGTTGTGAGTTCGAGTCCCGGCTGGTGCCACATATTTGTGATGGCCTTTTTTCTCGTTTCCCTGTCTTTGATATCACCCATACGTGGTGGATATGGACCCAAACACCCACTCATCCATCCGCATCTTTTCGATGTCTTGGACCATGAATTAGATCTGCTGGATCCAACACCTCTTAATGTACCACTCTCTCAATCTCTCTGTCGGTACGTCATCCGCACTAACGTTCCTTAATCTTTCCTGTTTGTCTTCCCTTTAATTGCCCAGTCCACCCACCTGTCCCTGTAGCAATGTGACGTTCGAACGGGTCAGCCGCTGCGTCTCTGATAATTCTGCCAAGGCAGAGGTCAGCGAGGTCAGATCGGTACCGGAGAGGCCAAGGTCATTTAGCGTGTCGTTCAGCCGAGACTGAACCTCAAGCAACTTAGGTTCCAACTCTTGCACGGCGGCAACAGATACGGTGACGTTGTAATCACGTGACCACATGTCAACCAGTGATTGGATGTCAGTGCCAAGAGACGTCTGACACTGGCCGCACGCTGAAACAGACGACAATTGATTGTCTGTAAAACGAAAATGGCTGAAATGACGTACGAATACTCGTGAGGCGAGGGAATGTTTTGTTTACGCTTCTGCCTGTTCTGTCCATAAACTGGAATTTCATTTGTAGCTTCGCAATGGATAAAGCATAACAGAATAGTATTTCTCTTAAAGATCGTGATTGAAAAGTTCAACGGGTCAGTCTTTGTCATCTTACGGTGACTGAAATAATGTCTGAGGTCAGAAGTCAGCCCATCGGATTAACATAAAAGACTGCACGACGTGACATAGGAACTGCAAGTAGAATGAAGTCTGCATGTCCATGCTCATCTCGTACGCATGCGCGCGCGTGTGTGTATGCGTGTGTGTGTGTGTGTGTGTGTGTGTGTGTGTGTGTGTGTGTGTGTGTGTGTGTGTGTGTGTGTGCGCGGTCACCACCTGTACAGCCGTCCTGGCCGAATCCAGTGTAGAGTGGTTGACATGCGTCACACTGACGTCCCGCCACGCCTGGCTTGCATTGACACTGGCCCGTGACATTGTCACACAGCGTGGCGTCCACCACTGTTCCAGTGGCATCACAGCCACATGCTGTAACGACAGTTTAAATCTAGTGAAATTAAATTTACGAGTACTATAATAGTTGAAAACAAATTTCAAACACAGTGACATCAAACATTTCACAGTAATGCGCAGAAAAGTCTTTCTTTGCTTCAGATTTGGAACAATTTTTCTATGGTCATTCCTGCCATGCTTCATTTTTTGGTTTCGCTTATAAATTTTTGTTTGCATTACGTTGTTTGTCAAGAGAGATTCTGCCCAGAGAGATTTTATTGCTGGTTTTGAGCCCAAGGGGTTTTGAATGCCACAATACAATCTAATTAACATCACCACGTTCGGCTATGTCAATACGTACAAATATTATCATAAATATTGTCCTCATCACACATTTCTCAAACCAGATACTGACTTTGGCAGGACTGCACGGGCAGCCCGAAGTATCCTGTCTCGCATGTGTCACATTTGTTGCCCAGTGTGTTCGCGTTGCACGAGCAGCGGCCGTCAACTTCACCACATTGGGTGGAAGCACTTCCAGCAACCACACAGCCACACGACTGACAGCCTAGAAACGGAATGAACAGATTCAATCTGGATAATATGCGAACACACACACACACACACACACACACACACACACACACACACACACACACACACACACACATGATACTTACCGTTGTTCAGACCATCGCTATATCCCCAGTAATCGGCGAGGCACGCGTCACAGGTCGTGCCTCCCACTCCCGCCTGACATGCGCACTGGCCCGTCACGTGATCACACACGCTGCTCACAGAACCCGCCGTGTCACAACCGCATTCTGTACGAACAAGAAGAAAGGTGTTTCGGGGGTTTAACGTCCTTTCCCACGAACAACAAGAAACCGACTGTCACCATAATTGTTCAACGTACGTACAAAAGTCCACCGTACGTGTGGGGGAGCGGGGAATAGCCGAATGGTTGAACTTTCAATGCTCGGGTCGTGCGTTGAAATCCCAGCTGGAGCCAAATATTTGTGCTGGCCTTTTTCTCGTTGCCCCGTCTTTGATATCACCCATACGTGGTGGAAAAGGAAGGTAAATTCCCACCCACCCACTTTCCCTCATCACACATGTGTCGCAGCATGTGAGAAGAAGGGATAGATTTTGGTAATGGATAATTACAACCCACGGAGACACAATTCAGGTATACGTGTTTACTTGTTAGACAGGTAAACCGAACCTTGACAGTCCTGGGCAGATGCGTTGCCATAGAAACCCGTCATGCAGTTCTCGCAGTGCAGACCCGTGGTATTGTTCTGGCAGTTGATGCAGACGCCAGTGGTGATGTCACAGGTGTCGGAGTTGTTGTTGCAGTCACACGGGGTGCACGTGCCTGTCAGAATAACTTGCGGGTTCCCATAGTGAAAGTCAGCACACCTGGAAGTACGAGAGTTTAATTTTAGTGACAGACATTTTTACTGCGTCAGCCGGCGCGTGTCCTCTTATGTCTACGAAAAAAATCACGTCAGCAGACTGCATTTTGACGTGACTCGGACTCCTCAACAAACATCATGAATAACAAACTTACGAAGTGAGCTTAACGTTCCGGTGCAGCAGTGAATAGGCATGTTTAGTAGGACTTCGTAAGGAGGACTTCGCTGGGGAGCCTAACCCAGTTACATGTAAATTAGGCTTACACGGCAGAGGCAGCGGGCGGCTAACGCCCTGCGATTAGTTAATGGTACCCATAACGTGTTTAATTTACATTTGAATGAGTTATCCAGCGAAGTCCTTCATACGAAGTCCTACTAAACATGCCTAGTTACAACCAAATTGTCTTCGTAGCAGAGCAGGCGTCTGAAATCAGGTAACGTGAAAGATAAATGAAGCAAAAACAATACCACTTTCATCAACACGAAACGTTATATGTATGTACATATCTGAGGCCAGACACAAGTTAAATATCTAGCACGAGGCAAGGCCGCCTTTTTGTTTTAGAAACTTGACAAAACGTAAGAAGAACTGAAAAAAAAAAACTGCCGTCAAAAACAAGACAAACTGTCAGTACTGGCACTTTCTGCATTGCATTAGGACTTCGCTAAGATTGTGGTCAAATATAACCACACAACCTTAAAACTTGAAGGGGCAACGAGATCAAACAAACGTCTCATTCAACCTGAAACTGAAATAGAGACGCCAATAAAGATATACTGGTGTACACGCAGACCTGTCGCACAAGTTGCCGACATAACCCTGCTGGCAGTGGAGACAGACGATGACTCCTGACCCCTGGTCCTCGCACGTGCTGTTGACGACACGTGGTTGGAAGCATGGACACATGGTGCAGTCACTGGCCGTTCCGCCAGTCGCGTCTCCATAGTAACCAGCCTCACACAGCTCGCAGTTGGAACCTAGAGAGATACAATATAACAGTCTAGACAAAACAGGCATTAGCGAAAACGTGTGGGAGTTTCATGCTAGGATTTTTCCAGTGTCTTTGTCTTTGAAATCACCCTGGATAGGACGCGGGTGGGTGGGAACAGGGGAATGGGTAGGTGGGGGCTAACACCCCCCCCCCTTTCCAAAAAAGCAGAAATAAGCAAAAGAAAGCATATTTTCTTATGCAGTTTGGGTGCCACCACCTCCCCTCCCCCCCAGCCCCCCATCCGAGCGAAAAATCAAGCACCTGTTAACCCCCCCCCCTCCCCCAAGCGTTGTCCGTTTTATCGTCGGTGAAGCCCCCTCCCCCCAAAAAGTAACTGATCCGGCCCTGCTGGACAGATGACGTAGACACATCCATATCTGTCAATTTCATTATAATGATAAATGACTTCAACTGATAAATTGGGAAAAAAAGTGTATCCGAGGAATAGACGAACGATGTGGCAAACGTTATCAAGTAAAGATAACACCTACCTGTTGTATGGTCCCGACAGCCAACACACTGGCCAGTGAGCGGGTCGCACGTGCTGGCATGGTTGTTACACTGACACGGGACGCACGTGCCCAGGTACTCGTGCTGCTCCGTCCCAGATCGTCTGTAACCCGCAGCACAGTCCTGTCAACAGAACAACGAGTTCACCAGGAGCAATGCAGCGCTGGAAATGGAAAGCATTTGGAGAGAACGGCTGATGGAATCAGACAGAATGCAAGAACTGCAAAATCTTGAACAAGACGTAGAGGTGGATAACAGAAAGGTTAAAATGTTCAGATGCAATGCACTCATGCACTGTAAAACAATGGTTTTAAAGTGTTTCACAAGCAGGTACATGTACACGTACCTACTTTATTTTCTGGACTCGAATTTAATCACTTTAATCACTTGACGGCGATTTCGAAAATGTTTCAATAAGAAGCAAATTGTTGTTGCAAAAAGACTCTTCTTCGACACCTTTGTTTCCAGTGCTTCGTCACAACCGAAAACATCAACATTATTCAAATTTAAGACATTTCTGGAATCTCGACATTTCTCGAACGTTATCACTTGATGGCGATTTCGAAGGAGCAAGTTGTTGTTGTTGTTGCAAAAACACTCTTCTTTAACCCCTTTGCTTCCAGTGTTCGTCATAACTAAAACACCAACATTATTCAAATTTCCGCGCCCACAACGAATCAGACTCAAGACTATTTATTCCTTAAGGAGCCTGCCCCTCCTTTTTAACTGTTATTCTTAGTGCTTGTTTAACATAGTTTAATGTGAGGCAATGCCAGTGCTTATTCCCTTAAATTGTGTTTTAGCCAATGACTGAGTGTGTGAATGTGTATATGTATTTCTATGGTATGTTTGTGCATATCAATTGTGTTTTATTATCAAGAGGAGCAAAGCAAATTCTTCTTAATTGTAACTAAGAAGCAATAAATCTATCTTATCTTATCTGATCTTATCTAAAGGGCATTGGCCCCCATCAGGAAGGGGTGTGCATACATTGTAACAAGATAATACATTCATAGCTTCATAGCACTCTCTCCAGTGTTTTCAGGGACCTGTAAAAGAAAAGTACAAGATTGTTCAACATGTTCACATTTTTTGTTGTTGACAATAGCAAAACCAATTTGAATATAACGAATCAGACCTGGCATGAGAGGCCGGTGTATTCGGGACCGCACGTGCACTGTTCCACCGTGTATGTTCTTGTGCCTGTAGCCAGAGTAGGGCTGAGTATGCTGTATTCCAGGCGAGAAAATCTGCACATCACACACACACACACACACACACACACACACACACACACACACACACACACACACACACACACACACACACGGGTTAATGGAAATCGTTGAAAGAATCCATACCACAAAAGAACAAAATAATAAAAAGGCCAAAATATATATAATGCACTATTACACAGATTACCCTATCAACATGTATAAATCGAAGTTATCATGGTGTTAATTGAGAATCTCGTAATATCTGTCTAGCTGACAAACTCAGAATACCTTGCGATGTGACTACCGGTCATCAGAACGGCCTGTACGAGCATCAAACGCACAGAAGTCAAGGTCACAAGGAACTGACCCCGACTGACCACTTCCTGCGTTCCTCTCACCCTCCATCCGGTCTCAGAGAGTGGCACTGTCAGAGTTCTTTCCCCTCCCAGTGGTATCTGCACAGCATCGTGTTTGTTTCATCAAGTCCGCTGACAAGAAGTCATGTCTGACTTGACATTGGAAAAAAGTCTGTTTAAGTACGCACCATAAAGCCTGAAAAAGTCCGAATGTAATCAAACTAGATTAAAGCTACCGATGGGAGAAAATGCCGTTGTCAAAACTCTGTCAAAACTATAATAATGATAATTATTATTATTATTATTATTGGCTCGTATATAGCGCAATGTGCCCAGAGTACTAGGCTGCGCATTCCAGGAAAAACATTTACTTATAAATACACACTAAACCACTGCCGCGAATTAGTCTTTGTCGCTGACGCGGCGTTAAGCCTTAAAATACTCACTCACACTAAACCATGTAAACAGAAACAGAATTGTACAGTTGCGGATGAAGTGATGACCCCATTTGGACATCCCGACCGTCTTTATAACTTAAGTGGCCTCAAACATCAGAAGAAATCAGGCGTCAAGAAACCCTGTCCTACTTTCCTTGGCTTTATGGCGCCGCTTGCCAGGCCGTACACAGAATGCAGGGAGTGCTGCTATACAACTCGAGTAACCTTCATTGCTTTGGGTGCTACCTTTTCTTTCAGGCGCAAGGACACACACTGCGCGTGGGTTCAAGTGTAGTGTTTGTACGAAGTACCCTGTTTTGCCACTGTCCTAGTTTATAGTGATTTTTGTTGCCACGCAAAAGCGTGATTTTCGTGATTGTTGTATTTGGTAGGGCGAAGTGCATGTCAGGGGGTAGCAAGAGGAGGCAAGCTGCCAGTGAAGCTGGGGACTTTTTTTACGCAGAAGTGAGGCAAAACTGACGTGAGTGGATTTGGGTGAAGTGGCTTTCTGGCCTAAACAGAAAGTACACTAGTATTACTCAAGTGAGGCGTGAGCGGAAAGGAGACATTCATTATTTTAAAACTCCTGTCAGGTACGTGCCCTTAAATGGTATGTGCATGGTAATCTTTGTTCCTGGAATGAAGCATTTTTAGTGGTGACTATGATGCATGATGCTAATAGGGAATATATAAGCATTTGGGGGTTTCTTGCATTTGTTTTCTTTGACCTCGTTTCACTTTTCAAGTTTGTGGGGCTGGGGTCGGGGGCTCGGAGAGGGGCTTACCTGGCCTAAATTCCTGTCATACGTTGCACCATCCACGCCGAACAACACAGCGGACATGTTCTTGGGAACCCCAGCACCTCTGACGTCATATCCTGTCACGAAGGTTATGTCGCTGCCGTACAGTTTCGAGAGGTCCCCAGTGAGCTGGGGAGGTAACTCCCAGTACAGCTCACTGAGGCCGTCCAGTTCCGCTTGTAGAGTAACGGTTCCTGACGAGGATATTGGCGTCGATTGTGTCGACGAATTGTTTCCAGTGGAGTCGACGAGTCTCAGTTTTGCTACTAAACCGGAATCGCTTTCTTCAGCAAGTAACGCAGACGTCTGAAATGAAAGATGTATAGTTTTCACTTGGAATAGCTCAGTGGGGACAGTCTAGATCTCCTTCAGAGTCAAACCCTTCGTCCCTACCCCCGTCTTCGGGGCGGTCGGTGGTATAGTGGCCTTTGTCACCGATGCGAGAGGTCAGGTTCAAGTCCCACTCGGGACAAAGCATTTCTCCTTCTCGTAGGTGGCACCGTTTATTTGGGCCGATCATCGGGGGTTCTCTCCGGGTACTCCGGCTTCCTCCCCCTCTGCTTTGGAAATGTTCAGCCATCAAAATTTGCAAAAAAAAAACCCCAAATTGCATTCCAAATTCCGACACTTACATTGCTGAGCTGGCCCTTCGCACCACGTGTAATTGTAATGTGTTCATGTCCAGGTTGTGAGAGAATGCGCGTAAATCACGTGAGCGTGTGTGTTGGGTTCAGTTCGCGTTCGCTTTGCGCCAGTTCAAGAAATCGGGTAAAGCGCCTACACAGTACAAAGTTAATAATATTACTATCTTTGAAATAAACATCATGGTATAACAAGAATGCGACCCCCCCCCCACCTCCTACCTCACCCACAGACGCCATCCTTACCCGTTGCCAAAAGATGGGAGCGCTAGTACACTGAGATGCCACACCCATACACACACAGTCCAGGCAGCCGCCCTCTTGTCCTTCAGCGAGATGAAAGGAACCGGGAAGGCAGGTGTCACACAAAACACCTGTGGTCAGACTCTGTGAAAGGAACGGTCAACAAATTATAGTGAATGTTCTCATGCTTTCCCGATATGTGATGGGGTGAGATTTGACAGGAGGGAACTCTGTTTGGAGTAAATGTACGACTCCTGACAAAGCAAGAAATGTTACAGAAAAGTTAAATGGCTGAAAGTAAATGGACAGGAACACATAACAAAACAACCCAAAAGCAACCCAGAACCCGAAATAAACAAATGTTATTGTTATGTGTGACGATGTAAAGTCAATGGGGTAAAAAGTCTTGTCTCTGCAAGTTTAAAGACTGCATACAATGAACAGAAAATGCGAAAGTTACCGGGTTGTCTTTACCAATATTTTGCCTTCACATTCACCAGACTTCACCCTGGACTAGCTGAAAAACCTCAGCTGGTTCCTTACTTCTTAAAACTAGGATTTTCAGACCTAAAATATCGGGTCTGAATTATTGCCTATAACGTATTTGACCTTATTTGCGTGTGTACATGCAAATGGATGCTCCTTATACCACACAACTCTCGTACCTTACAATTGCATTGTCCTGAAGTCGTGTTGCACGAGTTATTCACTGAGCCAGCGAGGTTACAGGTGCAGGGCTGGCACCCGGAAGCAGAAAGCGCAAAGTACCCGTCAGTACACTCGTCACACCTCAAACCACCCACGCCGCTCTTGCACAGGCATGCACCGGATGTTACGTTGCACTGCAGGCTCACCGAGCCAAGTGGGTCACAGCTACACGGCTGAAATTCGTACAAAAGAAAATCAAGGCACCGATTTGTGTTACTCAAAACGCAGGCGTGTGTCACCCGAGGATTGAGTCAAATGGAGAATCATGTTCCGACCAAAGACTCCTTATCCGCTGGAGGTGTCTTTGAATTATGTAAGGTCTGTAGTCGTGTGCGGAAGCTGCCATGTACAGAAGAAGAAGATGAAGAAGAAAAAGAAGACGAAGAAGAAGAAGAGGGAGAGGAGGAGAAGGAGGAAGAAGAAGAAACAACAACAACTCTGTGTGTGTGTGTGTGTGTGTGTGTGTGTGTGTGTGTGTGTGTGTGTGTGTGTGTGTGTGTGTGTGTGTGTGCCTCAAAATGTTCATGGTCATGTTTTAATACCTTGTCAAATTTATCTTGTTTTTACCTGCTACTGTAATGGCGCCTGGAACTTCTACTGAGGGACAAGCATCACATTCAAATCAATTTAATCCTTGTTTATTATTACTAACATACAGTTACAGACCTGACAGCCGGTGATCTGATCCAGGCCGTAATGATACACAGCGCACAGCTCACACTGTCTCCCGATCGTGTTGGGCGGGCACGGGCACTGGCCTGTGACGTCATCACAACGCTGACTGGTTCCGCGACAATCGCAGGCTGCAAAGAAAATGCCGCCAGAACACGAGTGAAACGAGCGCTAAACTCGCCGTTTAAAATATTGTTACTGGTAAATGTCACCGTAAATTCTGAACTCGATAACGCTCGTTAAGGGGAAAAACCGGAATGAATGATGTCCCTCGGCCTAGAGACTTTCACCTAATGCTCATCAGATATGCAGGGTCAGGGGTCGGCAACCCCGTGACCATATGGGCCTAAGACAGGAATATTGAGCGTTCGGCGAAGGAATGAATGTACAGTGTAAAGTGAATTTTGCCATCCTTTCAAGGTTGGCCAGATTTAATTGCCTGTTTTCTGACGTAAACTAAGAGTTTTCGCATGTTTGTTGTATCGTCCGTGTACTGTATTCGAAACAAGCCACCTTCACATAAATACAAAAAGTTGCCAATGATGATGATAAATATCAGAATACCCAAACACACTGAGCACTTGCTTCTAAAGACAACACTTCAGTTGACAAATGACGACTCCTCTCGGCAAGCCACGAGGCCAAAGCCCCGCCCCTTTACTCTGCCGTGTATTGGCAAAACACAGTATGTCCATCACGTCATTTTATGGGAAGGGGGGTGATTTCAAGATGAAAGACACTGACGTAATGGTCATTTTCCTCAGATGACGTCAATGGACTTACTGTTTTCGCTCCATGTTTCAGTCATATCAACCGACACGTGCTTCCCTCGTTGTAGTTTCTGGAAAAAAAGTTTGTCATGCCATGTTTTATGAACATTATACCGCTGGACGCGATTGGCTGAAATCTGGGGACTCGGCCCTTTTGTTTGACGGGAGTGGCGTCGTCCATTGACATTATGATTTTTTTCTGACACGCTGGCAGTCGTTTTCGTTCTGATAATTAAAGGGCAACAGACATCGTCTTACGTTTGCAGCCTGTCACCGTCAGCTGGTAGAAACCCGGCAAGCACTTGTCACACCGCCTTCCCGTCACTCCCGGCTTGCACGTGCATTGACCGCCATAGGTGGCGCACTCGGAGCTGGTGCTGCCCTCTACGTCACACGCGCATGCCCGAGGACCTCCCCAGTGGAACATGGTGATGGAGAAAACGTTCTGGCGACACCGTGCTTCCACTGATGTTCCCAACCTGGAAGGTGTGAAACAATTCTTGGAGCTACCTGTACTGTGTGAATCAATCTACTGGCTTCCGAAGGTCAAGATATATCATGTATGGGTTTCAGCTGCTGGTTAGAGGGGAGCCATGCTGTTAGAGCGCTGGACTTTAAATGCTTGGGATATGAGCTCGAATCCTGGCTGGGAAAAAACAGTTTGCCATGACCTTTTTCTCAACACCACGTAACGAAAATTAAATTTCTTGATTCTAATCTCAAGACACAAAACACCAAGAGACAGCAGACATTTTCACGACAGAAACGAGGAAAGTACTCACTGCATGTTGTTGCTGATGACATCACAAATCTCCAGATATTTGTCTCCCAGAAGGCTTTGTGAATTCAGGTATTCAGCTGGCAATGTCACCACACGATCCTGCCAAAGAGGTGGTGCAACGGTCCATCATAATAAGAAGCATGGGCACTTCAGGGTATACTCCTTCATTTGATAGCATGCAGTCCCTAACACAGCGCTACAGGAGTACCTCTAGAACTACACTGCCACAATAGACGACTCCACTCGGCAAACCCCGAGGCCAAAGCCCCGCCCCTTGGGGGCTCGCCCCGTTAAATTGACAGGAATGAAGTCGTCCTTTATAAAAATGGAAATTACTAGTTAGCCAGCAAACACCTTCGGTAACAGGACATTCACCAAAATGACTATCAATAAAAGATTTTACGTTTTTACGTCCAGAGCTGTTTTGCACCTCAGTAATATGTGTGGAAGCGTGAGTGACTGCGTGAGTTTTCAGGGCGTAAATCCGCGCAAGGAACAAAGACTAATTTGTGTGTCTGCACTACTTGAAAAAAACAAAACAAAACTCTAACATTGAACAAATGATGCAAACTAGTGTACGGGGCAGTACGTACGAGATACACAGTGGCTGTTGAAGTGATGGTAACACTGTTGGTCCCAGGTCTGAAGGTGAAGGCGGTGGTGTTTGGCGTTGCAGCATAGCACCACGTGACAGCACAGGCTGGCAAGGTTAATGACACAGCGCCCTGACCTGAAACCCGGTTCACACGTTGGGTTCAAACATATCGGTTCCGATACTGGGAACAAACACATGTAAATATACCAGGCAGTTACTTCTACGTCTAAATATGCCTGTTCTTCCCCATATTTCTTCAATGAAGTTACTACCCCATCGCCATGTACTGACTATATTGTACAATTCTGAAGACAAGAAACAAAGCAAGCAAGCGCACGTAACCCCAATAGGTAAATATTTTGGTTTTAACTTGTTAGCAGGGCATTACTATGCACAAGAAATGATCATCTGTCGTGTCGCAATCGCGCGCGCGCGCGCGTGTGTGTGTGTGTGTGTGTGTGTGTGTGTGTGTGTGTGTGTGTGTGTGTGTGTGTGTGCGTGTGTCGGAGTGGGGGGGGGGGGGGGGGGGGGGGGGGGGGGGGGGCGGGCGGGTGACTGAACAAGTTGAGCGTTGGACTAAGAAGTTCCTGTGGTGGAATACCGACAGGACCAAAGTCTGTACAGGCGCTTTACAGTGGCCCTACCTTTGAGATCACCTTTGCAGAGAAAACAAGACGTAAAACCTCAACGTTGCGATCCACTTACCTGACGATGAGACAGCCACAGTGACTGTCGTCTGGACCGTTGTCTGGTACCTCAACACCACTACACACTGTCCACTCAGCTCCGTCCCTCCCGGGAAGTCCACGACCACAGTGACAGCCTGCATAAAGCATCAATGATATGTCACTGCTAGTGCTAGTAGGCCCCTATACCAATTTGTTATCCCTCCTGGCCGGCAGTAAATTAAGAGCAATATTATTGCCTTTTCGGTTGTGAAAATCAACACAATCGCGCAAGAGACCGAAACTATTTATAAACACTTTCCTTTTACGACTACGTGGAAATTACCGTCTCAAGCTGCACCATTCTGTTGTGCACTAGAGCATACCTGTGACTGCAAGACAGCGTATCCATTTCCGAAAAATCCCGGCCGATCAGGAGAGCTGACCCATTCCACATCTCGTCCGTTCTCGGCCTCGGCGTGTATTGCGTGTAAATCCGGGAAGTAAAATCCCGCCAGCACACTGCACAACAAACAATAACACACGTCACATCGCGGTGGATATAAGACGTTAGGATTCTGAACAATTTCCTGGAGTCACTTTGCTGTTTAAAAAAAAAAAAAGTTCCCCGACCAATTAAGCGCTTCCACTTTAGCACAAACATTGCGCTGAGAACGAACTGAAACGAATAGTGCATTAAGGTCATTTTAGCTATTGAAAGAAATACCCCTATTAATAATAATAATAATAATAGTGGAGATTTTTAACGCGCCTAACCCAGGGGCTGGCTCTAGGCGCTTTACAATATAACGGGGGGGGGGGGGGGGGGGGGCAGCAACAACCCGCGAAAATAAAGACTGATAAAATAAAAAACCCCGCATTGTCTCCCTGCAGGCAACAGAGACCATGGCAGTAAGAGAGCGGGGACCCCAGCATCCTGCCCAACCACAGGATGTGGGGAACCCAACCCAAATAAACCATCTTACACACACACACACACACACACACACACACACACACACACACAGAGTGTACAAGACAAATTAAAATATAGAATATATTAAAATACTAATGTCAAAAAGATGGTATATTTTGTACGAGTTACCTGTCACACTTGTTGCCAGTGATACTGACACTGCGGCACGTGCATTGACCTGACAGCTTGTCACACACACCAGACACTGCGCCACCGGGGTCACAGTCACAGAACGTACACCCTGCGTACACCACACCAAGTTTTAGCCACACACGTAAAACAAAAACTGCGACGGATTTGAACACTTTGCTTGTTTTTTTTAATCAAATTCATACCCTCCCCCCACCCCCCCCCCAAAAAAAAAAAACCCCAAACAAAACAAACAACAACAAACGAACAACAATAACAAACTACAACAACAAAACAAAACAAAACAACAACAAACAAACAAAATCAAAACAAAACACAAAACAAACAAACAAACAAACAAACAAACAACAAATCAGCTACACGCCCCAGAATTTACCTTGGAAGTTGGCAGCCTGCAAACTGTAGTAGGAATCTTTGCACACGTCACACTGGCGTCCCTGAACGTGCTCTTTGCATGGACACTGGCCAGTCGTATCTGGAGTGCAAACCTGGGTACCGCCCATTGTGCCTGCTACGTCACAGGCACAAGCTGCAAAATCACGGAAAACAAAAGATGAAGGGATGACGGTAAATGATAGAGAACGCTTCAAATAAACACAAAATTTACTGCATACGTTCTGGCGCAAATGGCAAAAAAAAAAACAAAACAAAAAAACAAACAAACTCACACAGACAGCCAAGCGCGTTGTCCTGCCTCAGGTTGTAGAAGCCGGGTCTGCAGGTGTCACATTTGGTTCCTTGTACGTTTAATTTGCAGAAACAGTCGCCAGGCGCCTGTGGATCAAACCATTTCAGATATTCAGGGTACACACAGGCACAATACACCTTCAGGTAAGGGGTGCGGGTGGGTGGGTGGTTGTTTAGGGGTATAACGTCCTTTTCCACCATATACGGGTGATATCAAAGACGGGGCAACGATGAAAAAGCCAGCACAAATATTTGGCCCTAGCCGGGATACGAATTCACGACTCGAGCATTAGAAGTCCAACACTCTACTATTCGGCCACCCCGGCTCCCCCAGGTAAGGGGTGCAAATTTTGGAACTTTCAGTCTCTCAAAGAATGACACAGAAGCAGTCCGAAGTCACACTACGGGTATACTTGTGTATTTGTAGAATATTGATGGTAAGTAAGATCTGACAGCAAAGGCTTATTTCTATGCAAAAGAAACATTTTAACCTTTCCTGCTGCGATGACGTCAGAGTTCATGACACAATCCAGGCGGTTTGAGTTAGGGTTGATGGTGGACCCCGCTGCACTGCAGTTACACGCTTGACATGCGTCTGTTTCACCCTGTAGCTTGTTGAGGGGTCGGTAGTAAAAAGGTGCGCACAGCTCACAGTTTATACCTACAGCGAAAAATTCAGTTCATGAGGTGATCATCATAGAGACCGAATGCACTACTGACAGTTCAGTTCAGTTCAGTATCTTTATTTCCAGAAACCCCATCAGGGGGTGCAGGCATATATGTGTAAATATACATATATGTATATATTCAGCCAGCATGGCTATAGGTGGTCTGTAATCTGAACACAGTCAGCAAAAGCAACAAACTATTCACATTGTGGCATATACAGACTTCAACATAAGTCAAGAACCACTTGCAAATTTGGCTAAAATTCCTGGAAGATGTCTGTGCAGCACATGGTGGTTTTTCAGCTTCAGCAAGCTTTGCAGGATGCATTGTTAACCCTTTAACACTTTCACAGCAAAAATTTTTCAAAGATTCCTTGATCTCTAGTTTTTGGTGAATTCTTAAAAAAAATTAGACCTGTCTGTCAAGGTTTCTTCGTTTCTTCTTGACTTATGTTGAAGTCTGTATATATACTTCTGTCTCCTGGTCCACATCTCGTATACAGAGCACAATAACAAATCAAACAAAAAAGCAACTATTTCTTCTTACATTAGTACTTGCTCACATCTACATTAGATGTACGCGTGCGCGCGCGCGCGCACACACACACACACACACACACACACACACACACACACACACACACACACACACACACACACACACACACAAACCGTTCATGAGCAGTCAGAATGAGCTGTAAGAACTCAAGCAGCGTATCCATATAGCGAAATAATGAGTGTATCCGTACGCGCGATGCGGAAGCGACGTGGTGGCGGTACATGTAATGGACGAGACGAGAACGCAATACTATTCCCAGTGAAAAGGATTGTGGCTTATAGTTTGAGCAAGTTTTTCACGTGTTCGAAAAGCGAACGAGATGGAATCTTTTTAGCAGGTCGCACTATTGTTATGTATGATTTCTCCCCAGCGCACATGCGCTTTGTTTAGTGTCAGGTAATCCATGACGGAAAAGGTCGGGCACAGATACAGATACAGATACAGATACATTGTAACTTTAAATGTCTATAAGATGGACATTTGCCTTCGGCTTCACCGACAAATAAACAAATAAATAGACTAGATGCCGGGAGTTATATGGACACATCCAAAGCGTTTGTCGCTATCGCCCCACCTTTGCACCGCTACCGCTTCGCCGTCGCATCTCTGAAGAGGGACAGGAGTTAATATTTTCAAACCTTCAGATCGACCTAGGCTGATTAACGGTTGCAAAAACAAACAAACAAACAAACAAACAGAATACACATCGTGAGACACGTGCAAATTATAGCATAGCATTCTGTACGCCGTCGTTACAAAGACATGCGCCGGAACTCCTGATTACAGAACTGTTTTTCAAATGTTTCTGTTTTCAGACAGTCGAGTCTTACCTGCAGTATTGTCCTGACAGTCTTGACAAACGCCCCCTCCATCCTTTAGTCCGTCGGCATTCAGAGACTGTTTGTTCTCTGCCACTGTATTGTCGTAGTAGCACACAGTGGCGTGGTTGTTGCAGAAGCAGGCTAGATGAGACGGCACACCGAATGAATGAGAAAGACCGTGTAAACGAGGAAGACCACCCATGAAAACCCGTGTGGGTATACGTTATGAGATACTTTCCAGTGAACGGGGATACAAATTGTCTTGTTATCTAACAGAGAAGGGTCTCTAGAAAATACAAACAAACAAACAAACTCTTTCACCGATTCTGTTCTTTGTTTCCTTCTCATTCTTTGCTGACATACATATAATTATTATCATAGAATTTTTTAGCCAAGGGTCAGGTGCAATGAAAGTTCATATATAACATCGAAATGAATGACACTCCCTATACTTGAGATCGAGCGAGAAAACAACGCAAACACAACTAAATCCAATCAACCAACCATCCAACCAGCCAACCAACCAACAAACAAACATTTTCCAGACCTTTGCAAGCCACGCCATACTGGAATGGGTACTGATTGTAAAAGTCCTGGCACATCTCACAGTAGCGTCCCTTTGTGTTCCCGCCACATACGCACTCGTAGATGCCCGTGACGTTGTTGACGTCACATCCGGTCTCGTGACCATTACAAGGACACTCTGCCAGTACCTCCAGCTCGGCAACTGAATAGTGATTCTGCAAACCAGGAGGCCAAAGTTAGCCTAAAGGTATCGGGTAACTTGAGAATTTGCCGTCTCTTTGAGGAATTTGTTTTAAGATTCTCCGGAAAAGCTCTGAGCCAACCCAAAGTACCCAGTCACCATCGGTATATATTCTGGCCAACGAGCAACAATAAATGTCCTGGAAAAATTCTCAGCAGTCAGCTGATGTGCACCTGCACTTAAAGGCAAGCAGCCAAACCAGTCAACCAAAAACATATTATGAACATGTCAACCAGTGCCAACAAACCAATCGACAGACAGACATGCAGAGAGAGAGAGAGAGAGAGAGTTAGCTAGTTAGTTAGTTAGTTTTTTAGGGCTTTACGCCGCGCAAGCAACAGAGACTATTTCGCGGAGAGAGAGAGAGAGGCAGGCAGGCAGGCAGACTGACATTTCCCATCCACACTAGACCCGACGTTGGTGTACATTTCACCTCTCAAGGCCATTCATAAAAATGCTGTACTGATGTCATAACTTTGACAGCCTGTGAAATCATCGACCCTTTTCGGTTTGAAAACCTGGGATCAATCTTTGCCTGTTGCTCCCCCAGCTGTGATCAGTACGTCAAACATCAAACGTGCATTCCCATGTCCCACAGTGCCACATGCTGCACGATCGACCAGCATCTCCATTGTCTGCTCTGTCCAATTTTCCAACGTATAAACATTTGAACAGTCGTGTAATGATGTGTATTTTTTTTGCGACAGTTTAAATGTACGCACCTTGTGGCGTACATATACTGACGCGTATTATGCACACTCTGTCCGTACTAATATATTTTGCTTAGAAGTGTATATTCTCTGAAAACCATATCAACAGAGGCAAAGGATGGGCAGTGATTTTCTAAAAGTAAGAGAGAAAGCCACATTGCAGCGTGCACCGTTTCCGTGGTATTTCTTTAACAACTGTAGTATGCGATGCTGCAGTCACCTAGTTTTTCCAGTGGAGTAGTGAGTTAAACGCGTGCCACCAACACGAGAGGTCGTGGGGTCAACCGTCCCCTTCCTCCGCTTTGGAAATGTTCATCACACTCCTCCCCATCCCATAAAACCCCAACAGAAAATGCAATTCTCAATTGAATAGATGAGCTGACCAAGTGGTTGTAACTATGTGTTAATGGTTCTGCTGTTCGTGAATGGTTGCTCATAATGCATGTGAGCGTGCGTGTTTAGACGCATCATTGAAAAGTAAAAGTAGACTTACAAATTTGTCGCCCATGAAGTTAAAGACAGTGAGCTTCATGTCATAGAATTCCAGTCTGATATAGCGGACTCGCTTCCAGTCCTGTAGAAACAAAAAAATCTGTTTCATTCGGTCATTCGGTTGGCTGCTCTACTGGATACACCTGTAAACTCAACAGACATAGCAAATAAAAGCGACATAAAAGGGACAGAAACCACTTAACTTTCACACAAAGGACGGCACGGGTCAACGTTTCGGCTTTCGCCTTCCTCAGGCCACACTTGAAACATTTGAAAAGCCGAAACGTTGACCCGTGCCGTCCTTTGTGAAAGTTAAGTGGTTTCTGTCCCTTTTATGTCGCTTTTATTGGCTTAAATTGTAACTACTTCGCAGTCATTACCGTTTCCTTTTCAACAGGCCAAAGTCCGCCTGTTTAACTCAAATGTAAAATCTGTTCTACTGTATGGATCGAAGACATGGAGAACGACCAAGACAACCACCAGAAAGATACAGACATTCATCAATTCATGCTTGAGAAAAATACTCCGTGTACACTGGCCGGACAAGATCAGCAACACCGAACTCTGGCAGCGAACCAACCAGTCACCAGCTGAAGATGAGATCAAGAGGAGAAGATGGAGGTGGATTGGACACACCCTGAGAAAACCACCCGGTAACCTCACGCGCCAAGCTCTTGCCTGGAATCCTCAAGGCAAAAGAAAACGTGAAAGACCCAAGAACTCCTGGAGGAGGGACCTGGACGCGGACACCCGGCAGATGTGATACAGTTGGAAGGATTTAGAGACGATAGCACAGGACAGGAGACGATGGCGTGCAACTGTGCCTATGCCCACCCACGGGCTATAGGCATACGTAAGTAAGTAACCCTTCGTCCTCCTAGCCACGACCAGTGTTCCTTACAGCTTTCAAAACTAAGGGTCACTTTGACCATCTCTCTCAAATTCAGAGGGTCATTTTGTAAAATCAGTGAAGTACAGCCTCAAAATTTCAGCGTCAGATCCTGAAATCTCTGAGTAAACGACGCACAAGTGTGCGTAATAAGGAACACTGCACGACATCTCAATTTCTACTTACTCGAGAAAGCCGTCAACTCATGTTCTTTACTATACAGTATAAACCAAATGTTAAGATTATACTTTATAAAAGCAGTTTTTTCTAATGAAATCAGCGTATGGTTAGAATGTGCATAGCAAAGACCTGCGTGTTTATCTTTTTTTCATTTTGTATTTTACAATATTACTACAGATATTACTTACTTGTACGCCAGTGGGAACTGTGGTGAAATCGGCCTCAATCTGAAAATTGCCAAAAGAGAACATACAGCTGTGTTTGCCATCTAATCCCTGGACTTTTTTACACAAGCGTCGAAGAACACAAACGGCCACGAAAACTATTGTGTCTTAGCGGCGACTTCAGCTGGGACTTGACTTGAAGAAAAGTATTCAAGACTGTTATTGGGTCATGCGATATGGGAAGTGAAAGGTATTGCGTACATACATAATGTCTTATGATGACGGAACGCCATCAACAAAGTCTTGCGGCCAGCCGAGCAAGAGTCAGCACCTCTATACTGTCTAGAGTCGGAAAAAAACCTTTCAATTTGGGGACGTCGCTCCTGCCTTGGTATAAACGGTTATTTTTACAAAGTATACGAGCTTTAGCAAGGACACGGACAATGGTGTCATTCTTTCGAATCGTGCGGAACAGGAGAGACACAATCGCACATTCACGCACTTTGGAGTATGAAACCAGCACATACCACGTCACCCGGTGAAACCGCGTCAGCAGCGAACTCCGTGCAGATGACGTCAGCAAGGGACACTGGGATCGGCTTGACGTTCCACTGAAAGAACTGGATGCAGTCGTCAGGTTCGACAACTTTGTACACCCAGGGGACGTAATCCTGGCCGTTAAGTGATCGGAAAATGGAGACTTTTTGTGGCGTCAGACCTTCGCCCATGCGGATAGTGATACTCTCAGCGACAAACTCCTGTACAATTTAGAATACGACTATGCGTAAGAATAACCAGTATTTAAGACAATCACATAGGCTGTTTCGATAGTCACAATTGTCTTTTGGTAGGGGTATTTGTTTTTATGGGACCTTTCAATTTTACCCTGGACAAATTAGTTGATCTTTTGATTAGTCACGTAAACCAACACAGTTTTAGATAGGTCCATAGTGTTCGGTGGCAGAAAAGAATGAAAGAATATTTCGTATTTACAGAAACTTTGGTTCCGTTAGACTTAGAATACTGGTGTAAACCGGACATACTAATGATATTCTATATATAAATGTTACACGTACATTGCAGAAAATAGTCGACAATACCGTATGTAAACACAAAGTACAAGCCAATGAAAAAAAATCGTGTTTTAAAGTTCTTTTTCATGGGGAATGAACGATGTGTCTAACTTATTTCAAACTTTAAGGGTGGGTGGGTGGTCACGAGTTTCACGTGCTTTTCCACCACGTGTGGGTGATATCAAAGACGGGGCGACGAGGAAAAAGACAAGCACAAATATATGGCCCCAGCTGGGATTCCAACTCACGACCTGAGCAGTCCAACGCTCTACCATTCGGCTATCCTAGCTCCCCATTTCAAACTAAAAAAAAAAAAAAAAAAAAATCCAAAAAAAGAATATATGTTTTAACCCTAACCTGAAGTAAGTCTATGTTGATAACAGCCTCCAGTCTGAGGCTGCGTTGTTCCGGGGTCAGGCTGCCCTGGGTCATGACCCTGATACGCGAGGCAGATATCCAGGCCGTTGATTGGTCGCCGTCAACCAAAAGCTGGCTAGGATAGGTGGCAGCACTGTCGTCAACTGCCTGCCGGATGTCATCGCAGCTGGATGAACACAGTTACAGCTGTAGTTAACTCGTTTAAAAAAAAAAAAAATTAATTATTATCTATGGAAACTGAAGAACAAACAACACCTCCCCCCCCCCCACACGTAAGCACACACTAAAGAAACCAAAATCTAGATAAGGTTTGATCATGAAAATGTCATCATTAAGCCCCTGCCCACGATGTGGGAAAAGGGGCTTAATGATAAAATGCGTACATCTGTGTGTGTGTGTGTGTGTGTGTGTGTGTGCGCGCGCGCGCGCGCGCGAGCGTGTGTATGTGTGTGTGTGCGAGCGCGTGCGTGCGTGCGTGTGTACATTTCTGCAAAATACCCCACGACCAAGTGAACCGATCAAAACCTATTTATTTTGGTTACCTTGAACAGTGATCAACACCACAGGGCATTGTTAAAAATTAATACTACGTAAAATCAGCCTACGCCTAATGCAGCTGAAGGCAGGCAACTAGGCTCGAAGGTAACTGAGCTCAACTTTAGGCATGAGAAGTTGCTTGTCTTCTCCATATAGAACGAATACCCAAATGGGGGTGGGAGAGCCGCTATGAATAGAACATGTCAGGGAAGGTGCTTTTATCACTGCCACGGCGTGGCATTTTCAATTCTAGTCGTTACCTGTAAAGAGTCCGTTGGTAAGAAGGTTTGCTGATATCGTCAGTGCTGTAAAAGAACTCTCTCCCAAAAGCGCCACACGTGAACTGTGCCCGCACCGGTTTGTTCAAGGCGACGTTGACCGGTTGGGCGACCAACCCCGGAAGCAGTAATGTATGAAGTGCGCATGCCCATACTGTCAGTTCCAGAACGCCTAAGCCCAAGGAGCACAACTTCCTCCTCGTATGAGTCAATCTTGTGGGGAAGGTTTTAGTCTGTGAGACTTTTGAATTGACCACTGGAGTTTTTGTTTTGATTTGCAAGCGTGGCTCGAACAATATTGCTTTTGACTCGGCCCTTGAGAATTTTGACTTCACCATTCTGTCAGCCCTGCTTTTGATATTTTGTTCCATGGACCTTGCTGTATTCACTCTTGTATCTGCCCTCTGTCTGTGCACTGTTCTGTTCCTAAGCGCCACTGTGTGACTGATCTCATACTTCGAACAAAGTACGATCAGTAGTACCGCGCCACACTTGAATCTACCATCTGTTTCCCACTTGTTCGTCTCAGCATGAGAGTAAAGAAACTTCGATCAGTCGGTGGCGACTCACATCGAGGGGTTTCAAGTGTGATTACTAATTTTCGTGTTGAGGATTTACAAACTTAGCTTACAAATGCGGATGTTTTGAGGTTTAAGGTCTATTGTCTAATATGGAAGCGGATTCAATGAAAGACACACGGCAATGGAGTGAACGAATTTTCACTCTGTCTGGATTCGTATCCGAAGTCATGGGATAAAAAGAAATCCGACGGTCAGTTACAGTGGTAGATAAGAAGCGTTGAACTCGTCTTGGTAACAGCTGAAGCAAGCTGTTTCAAACTAGATTTGTTTCTTTGTTCGCACCAAACAAATCGAATGCAGACAAGGCAAAATACAAAATTTGGAAAAACTGATAATGTTTTGGCTGATTTTAATAATACAGCAAGTTGAACTGTGTTCACAATCACGATAGTATCTCATCTTCTCCGTTAATTTGGTCTCCAATAATTTTCCTAAAGAAGGGGCTTGTCATACATGTACACATGTTACAAACAAGACATTTTCGTTACCAGACTCAGCAACAGCACATGGCGTTGACTGGTTTCTACACTAAACCTGTGACATTTCAGAGAAGGCGGTGAAATCTTGTATCCCTTCCTCAGTTGTTGGTACAACTCTCAACAGCTGAAGACACAGTAACTCACGGCACAGTGGTTCAAAGTTTCACAGTATTTCATCCCATGGAACAGTCTAAGATTCGACTTTGTCAGACACGTTACTTTTCAACACGCATTCTCTCTGCCGGACAGGCAGTAATCAAACGCACGAGATGTGTTATGTACACCTAGGTGTGCGTGTGCTATCGATTGTTCGGCTGACTAACCTGTATCCGCCCCGATCAATGGGAGCCCGCTGTCCCACAGCTGCTCGGATTTGCGCGAAGGCGTACGCAAGCTGTCTCATTTGCCCAGTTACATCCCAGGCCATGGATAGGCATAAGGATTTTTTTCGACGTATGACGTACGCCAACGAATGAATCGAACGTGGCATTTCGCGCCAAGCTGTCGTCTGCTCCTCAAGACGTGTGCGCATGCGCCGATACCGACACACGCGGCCGCATCTCCTGAATGTAAATGCACAGGTGTACAAACACAGTGTGTCATCCAGTATCCCGTTGTTTAATTGTTTTATTAAAAAAAAAACTACCAAAAAACACCAGAAACTTGAAACAACACACACACACACACACACACACACACACACACACACACACACACACACACACACACACATCCACACACACACACACACACACACACACACACACACAGTGTTTTTGTATTCATGCACAGCACAGTGCATTCTCTGCAGAAGACAGTTGTCATAATTTGCAAACGACACGATGTTTTCAGAGAATTTGAAAGAATGGCGGGCCCGAAACCGGAACCCGGTTAACCAGGTCATTCTGTTACCTATACCACATTCAATTTTGCCCTCCTCCCCCATCCATCCACCCACCCACCCACCGCGAATTAGTCTTTGTGGCTTGCGCGGCTTTAAGCCTAAAAACTCACTCATTCACCCCCCCCCCCACACCCCCCGACAAATTTTCTTTTTTTTTTCTCATACAAACTGATTTTAAGTACTCTTCGGTTCCAGCCCTCGCGCTGAACCTTATTTTTACCCTAAACCTCATTCAATGTGCCGACCCCCCCCCCCTCCCCTCTTTTGAAATTTAACGACAGTGGCTAGTTCGCGTACTTCGGTCAGACAACGGTGTAGCAGTCGCGTTAACTCTCTCTATGTCGAGAATTCTTTCCAGCAGCATAATAACGGATGGCTGCTTCCCTTTGACCGGTAGAAATTCGTTTTGCTAGCACTGTATTTAGTTCGGCACTTTGATTGAGACTCGTTTGACTGAGAATAAAAATATGAAGTTGGCGATCCCATAAATCGGACTTCTGCAGGCAAGCATTACGAAGGTGAGGGCTCCAAATCGTAGCATAGACAGAGTTAAAAATTAGGCCTGCACTTTCGCAATCAACCCAATGCTGACAAGTATTTTGGACGCACGTGCAAAGTTTTTTTTTTTTTTTTTTCCTTTTCTGATCAGGACCACGGGCAGTCGGAATGTACAGAACATTGTCCGTGTATAGCGAGATGACGCATTTTTTATACTGGGAGGTAATAACCTATTCGGGGGCAGTTGTGTCGGAAGACTGAATCTCCATAGCTGACCCGAGGAACCTGAGAACGTGGTGGTGGTGGTGGTGGTGGTGGTGGTGGTGGTGGTGGGACAGTTGGCGTTAATGGTGTTTCGAAACTTCTTCTACTGCTTCTTCTGCGTTCCGTGTGTGTCTCGATACAAAGTCCAACGACGACGGGGAGGGGTGGGGGGGGGCAGGGGGATCGAGGATTATGGATCTGTTCAGTTTATTCATTTTTCTCATCTCCTTTCGGGGAGCCGGGGTGGTCGAATGGTAGAGCGTTGGACTTCTAATGCTCGGGACGTGAGTTCGATCCCGGTTGGGGCCAAATATTTGTGCTGGCTTTTTCATCGTTGCCCCGTCTTTGATATCACCCTATGTGGTGGAAAAGGACGTTAAACCCCCAAACACCCACCCACCCTCTCATCTCCTTTCCCTTTCTAGCCCACAGGATTTTAGGTGGGGGGAGATGCTCCGCCCCCTCCCCCCCCTCATTAAAGCAAGGGTGCCAGCCCCACCCGCAAGTTCCCCCCCCCCCCCATCTCATGCGACATGTTTCATAGATCGGGAACAGTAACATTCTTTGAGTATGGAGAACAAATGACTATACTCCAGTCTGACGAGTACATTTTAGGTACCCGTGATGTCGCCAACCAGACCACCTGCAAACGTAGCTGCACAAGAGAGGAAAAATCAACAAGATTAACGAATTTCACGTGCTGGATAAAAAAACTAGAGACCCCCTGACCAATGAGAAATGAGTAAACTAATGAATATGCATGCAGCACTTACCATGGAAGTCCCGTTTTTCGTGATACATGTACGCTGGCCCGTGGCCGCTGTCGTGAAGGCCCGGAACGAGGATTCTTATGCATCCAGGTGCCAATCGTATTTGCCTCGCCAGACGACACTTGCAGAGAAGCTTTTGGGCAAAGCGGACGTTTCGTTACCACCACAGACTTTTTCCATGCGGCAGCTGTTGGCAATGCCATACTGCAAGTTGCAGAAACACTGGAAGACGCACAAATAAGGACTTAAATGTTATGAAGAGTTCACCTGAGACACTGAGTGCCCACTTGTGAACTGTCGGTGGCATGAAAGTGTTGTTTTGGTGCATATTTTTCCTGGGTGAGAGCGTCGCCGGCCAAATGGAAAACGATGGAGAATTTGGGAAAACTTCAAGACTTCACGCAGGTAGGTGAAGTTACATTGACCGTGGGTTTTTATTTGTTGCATGAACGCAGTTTGTTATTGGCGGTCGACTGTAATTTTGGAAAGGGAAGGCGGGGGGGGGGGGGGGGGGGGGGGGGGGTGCGTGATAACAACAGAATTCCTTTCCGCTGAATAGAAACTTACTCAAAGCTGCAGTCCGTTCAAAAAGAAAATAAAATCTATCTGTATGTAGCCTCAGATTTTTTTTTTTCATTGACGGGATTTTCTTTTCCCAGAACAACACATTATGAAACGTTTCATTTGTCTTTGTCAGTAACTGCTTTTTTACGACCGACTTTTCTCACCTCGTTACGGCATACATAGGCTATGATAGCAGCCCGTGGTGATATAATTTTGTTTGTATCATGGCTTTAAAAGCCCCTTGGCTTAGAACCGGCAATAAAAAATCTTTCTTGGTCTACGACACTTTATTCAATTCAATTCAATTCAATTCAATATAACTTTATTGTCTGTCGATGGCAGAAAATTTTCTTCTGGCTCACACACACACACACACACACACACACACACACACACACACACACACACACACACACACACACACATTAATTTATTTAGACATACAAATCCATACATATTAAACACAGATCCTAAAGTAATGTGTGATGTCCAAGTCTAATACTATGCAACTAAACTAAGAAATCTAAACTAAAAGATGGCAAGGGCATAGCGGACATGACACAGCTGAGGAGTAAGCACAGTTTTGAAAATCTCAACAAATAAATCTATACATACTGGGGACGGGCAGTAAACACAGTCATGAGTTTAAAATAGATACTGCTGAGGGAATGAAAGATTTCTTAAACAAATTTTTCCTCGCTCGCGGTACTCTGTAGCGGCGCCCAGACGGGAGTTCTTGGAACTGATCATGGAGGGGGTGGGTGGGGTCGTTGACAATTGTAGTGGCCTTCCTCCTGACAGCCGTTATATAAAGATCATCTAGAGAGTACTTACCCAGGCCAACTATCTTTCCTGCCACTCTGACTATACGAGACAGCCTTGCTTTGTTCTTCATGCTGAGATTGCCGTACCAGACTACGATGTTAAATGCCAGTACACTTTCAATTAAACTTCTATATACAGTTTCTAAAATTTCAGGACAAACATTAAAAGCTCTCAGTTTTCTAAGGAGGTACAGACGCTGGTTGGCCTTCTTCACGATAAAATCAGTGTTCTGAGTGAAGTCTAGTTTGTTGTCTACTATTGTGCCGAGATACTTAAACTCAGACACTACCTCCACAGGGTGGTCGTTCACAATGACCGGCTGGAAGGGAAGATCACAGTCTCTTCTTTGGTCGATCGATAACTTTGATTATAGTTATGATTACTTGGAGTTGGCCTGAAAACGGACTCGTTTTCTTGAGTTACTTGCGTTATTCTTCTCAGAAAACAAAGATAGAAAATCGTTTGATTTTTGTTTTGGTTTGTTTCAATTTATTTGTAAACCATAAAAAATCTGTATTTCTCCACAGGAAGATATGATGCTTACTTCACTTTTGGAAGTGGTTCCCATCCTACCCGACGAGCCTACGACAACCCCCGTCATCTTGAGAACTTTGATTTCCGCGGGATACCAGCACAAGTACAGCTGCAAGCTTCGCTGGAGAGGTCAAGTTAGTGACTGTTCTGTGTTGCATGTTTGAGTGTTTCATGTTTATATATTTTACATATTTATATGTTTATATGCCCAGCAGATCTCTTAGGTCGACAACCAGAGGACTTCACGTCGTGCTGATGAAGAAGACAAGATAGTTAGGGGTCCGGTGATATCACGAGAGTTACGCGCGACGCGTTACCGCCACACCTTATGTGCGATGTTCGCGATGTGTCGCACGGTGTGAATCGCGTATTGTGCTGGTTAGGTAGCGTTAATCCGACCGACTAATTGACTCTCGTCGGTAGAATAGGCTGCGGGCTACACAGCATTTCACAAGGGATTTTTCGTGGAGCGGAGGTCAAGCTCAAGGAGTGAGGTTGGTGTATTTTTTTTATTATGAAGATCAGTACAGCTTAGTCCATAAAGTGCCGATTTTATTTCTTCACATCCTTCGCAGAAGCAGTATGAACCTAAAATGGTTCTAGCCTTTGTCGATTGATTCTTTATCACTTTACTTGTGGCTTGTTTATTCAAAGTGCTGAAATTTCTTGTCCCTTTTCTCAGTCTTGAGGAGGAAACGTTTTTGAAAAGCACGAACTTTGTGATTTAGAACGCCTTACGCCCAGTACTCCAAACCGAGCACGGTTGTTGCCCACTACAAAAATAATGGTTCATTTCTTACAAAATTCATCAAAAGCTTCAAAGTTTGGCTTCTTTTAATGGACTAAGGTGTATTCGGTCTTGTGGTTTGTTCGTGTCTGTGTTGATTCTTCCGACTGCAGGCCAGGGGCAGGGTAACCGAGTCGCACCAGATAAAAGGGGAAAAAATAAAAGTGTTGACAAATAAATGACCCTAAAAGCAGAGCTGGGCCTTTTTTTGCAGTCAGTGAATGTGTGCCGCTTTGTTGTAATGTTCGCCGAAAGGTAAGACATTCGTGGTGTCTTTGGTCAAGTTTATGAACATTCAGCTTTTAATGACGATGATTCCATGGGTCCGTACCCTATTTGTTTAGAAAAAGGAATGGCTCTTCTCCTGGTCTGTAACGTCTGTCTTGTTTGGTATTGTCCCCATTCTAGACGCACGCGGCCCTAGGCCACCCCCATCCGACAAGTACTCTTACACTTAATCCACATTACACTATTTACATCTTACAATAGCAACACCCTACACTAGTTCGTCTCGCTCAAGTTTAGAAATTGTCCTCTTGACTCTCATGCAAAATAACTTTACAATTTAATTTTTGCACGTGAGAAAATAACCAAAAGGCCATTATCATTTTCTGCAGAGTAATTCATGGACCACCAAAGAAGTGTTTTGCAAGATTTGTGAATTTTCCATACTTTAACCAGGCAGGTGATAAATGAAGTTACTGTCTGACATTGTCAAGCATACATTACAGTCACTATTTTGGTTAAAAAAAAAGAAAAAGGGGGGGGGGGGTTGCATGCATGTTTGCTTGCCAAATGAATAGATGGTCCTTTGCCCATTGCGACCATTCGTGACTTTGCGGCTTCTAACAGAAGAGAAATGGCAGTCTTTGACCTAACGCTTCCACACCTGTACTACACGTCGATCGACCAAGTCGCTAAAAATAGCCACCAATCAGCGCTGTCTAGTGGGTCTTCAGTCCGCAACCACATAACTTACTGCTCAGTACTCGGCACGTTTCTATGTACGTAGAACAACATCTACACCAACCAGCGTCACCACAATGTTTTCAGATGCTATGTTGTGTCCCAAGTGACTGATTCTGATGCACGAATTCAGCGCACTCGACGAAACGTTTTCCACAGCGTTGTCCTATGTCTGAGTTACAAACATATCGAGACTTTAAGCTTTGTCAATGAGAACTGGTTTGTTTTTAAAGTTTTTTTTGAGGTGTAAAGTTTATTTTGCGTGAGAGTACATGAGTGGTCATTAGATCACCCCCACCCACTACGTGCAGGCTAGCTCAGTAAAAAATATGTGTGATCCGTTTTTCTGCACGCCTCTTGGTTTTGTCGGCTTGGTCAGTCACTTCGTCTGTCTGCATGCCTTTCAATCTGCATGTCGGTGTGCCACTGTCTAAATGTCTGTACGACTGTCCTCGGTCTGATAGGTGATGTGTGTTTTGTTCTTCTGTGCGTTTGTCGATCTTTTCCTCAATTTGATCGTTTGTCCAAGCGTTGGTGGTGTTGGTGTTGGTGGTGGTGGTGGTGTTGGTGTCGATGCTGGTGTCGGTGTTGGTGTTGTTGTTGGTGATGGTGGTGGTGGTGTTTTTGTTGTTGTTGTTGGAGGTGGTGGGTTTTTTTTTTTTTTTTTTGGGGGGGGGGGGGGTGTTTCTGTGTCTGCTGCGTTGAAATTTGTCAGTTACGCCACAGAAGACCAGTCAGACCAGACCAAGGGAAACACCCTTAATCTGACGGGTCGTCGGTGGCGTAAGGACACAAATTCAACGTCTGGTCATGTGCAGTGTTTATTTGGAGAACCCTGTTTGGCAAGTTTGTAATGATTTTTGTTATGAAAAAGCGTGATTTTCGTGCCTTTTGTACTTTGTAACCCATGGTGCATTTCGGTTAGACGAGGTTTCTGACTATACAGACTATATACCGATGTTGTACTAACACTAGACTTGTGAAAAGCTTTCTAACTGTATCAGCGTCCCCGACCTAAAAGGTGATAGCAATCGGCATGGCGTACAGTGCTTATAGAAAACCTCAGGTTTGCTCTGGAGTGGCAGAAAGATTTGTACCAACTCGAGTTCGTTTAAACCCGCACCTAAAGAGCGAAAGTCAGCCAAGTCTTCTTCTTGTTTAGTTTTGATGAAATATGCTTCTAAGAAATTTGAACATGGTGTTCAACGCAAAGAGAAACCCCAACCAACCATCCAACCAACCACCCACCCAACCAACCACCCACCCACCCAAACAACCACCCAACCACCACCACAACCAACAACAACGACAAGCAAACGAGCAAACAAATCTATGGTAGCTGGAGATACTATTCCGCTGAGTACCAACCGATAGAATCTCTTCCCGTGGGGATCGTCTTGATTGTGGATGACTGTGTGGAATATACTCTCACTAGCTGGCTATTTGATGGTGGAGTCGTTGGTGACTGGTGTTAGTCGTTGACAAGTTGGGATTGGTGTTCTGCCGATGATGATCCGCCTGTCAACATTCACTGCGTTTTGTCTACTGACATGTATACTGGATAACGTCATGCCTACTTGTAAGACCTATTTACCTGTATAAACTTGCTTTTTTTAAAACCTGTAAATACTTGTTAACGCGAAACTCATTTGCGGTATATGTTTACGTGAGGCGTATTTACCTGTGTATACTTGCTTACGTAAGGCATATTTACCTGCATATACTGCATTACGTTATGCTGTTTTACCTGTATATACGTGAGTACGTAAGGCCTGTATGCCAGTTCGTAACGCATTAGGCCTGCCAAGCAAGCAAGTAAAACGCGTTTCTGTCAACTTCGATGGAGAGCCGATCTGGCGCGCTACATCGGGCACGAACATCCACTTTACATGATGCAATCGGCGAAGCATGTGATGCACAACTTCGGCTATTCATAAACGTCACATGCGACGACCGCATCGTGTAAATGGCAAATTTTCCGTTGGAGGATGCGACTTCTTTTACGAACTGCATATTTTGCTGCTCGCCTTTTACACAAGTGACAGGTTCAAAAAAAAAACTTGTCACTTGATCAAGTCGGTTATCCAGGTAAGGATGCAAATTAATTAGTGATGTTGTACCATGTACGTAAAAGTTTACCTGTATATGAATACTTGTTTACGTAAGCTTTATTTACCTTCATGTACTTAAGTACGTAAATATTTACATATTTATCTGTATATACTTCATTACGTGAGATTTGTATACTTGATTACGTAAGAACTTCTTGCCCGCTTGACATATTAAGCCTAGTTAGCAAACCAACAAGTGAAACACGTTTGTGTCATTTTCGCTAAAGACCTCGCGTGTTACATCGGGCACATAACAGCCATTTTACATGATGCAATCGACGTCGCATGTGATGCACGACAAGCTAAGCATAAACGTCACATGCGACGGCAGCATCGTGTAAATGGCAGATCTCTGTTCGAGGATGCGAGTATCCGTTTTCCCATGTTTTAACGAACTGCACATTTTTCACGGATTTTTTAAACGTATCACTTGATCAAGTCGGTGATCCAGGTAAGGAGGCAACTTAGTGGTGTTGTACCATATTCGTAGAGGTTTATTTTACCTGTATCTATTTACTTACGTAAGGTTAACTGACCTGTAAATACTTGAGTACGTAAAGATTCCACGTTTACCTGTAAATACTTCATTACATAAGGCTTATATGCCTGTATACTTAATTATATAAGAGCTTCTTGCCCGCATGACATATTAAGCATAGTTAGCAAGCAAGGAATTAAAACGTTTGTCATTTTCACCGGAGAGTCGACCTCGCGTGTTACATCGGGTACCTACGAGCCACTTTACATGATGCTATCGACGTCGCATGTGATGCACAATTTCAGCTAAGCATAAACATCACATGCGACGACCGCATCGTGTAAATGGCAAATTTCCGTTCGGGAATGTGACTTTTCGTTTTCGTGGACAAAGGACTCATTTTGCTGCTCGCTTTTACGTAAGTGACGGCTTTTTGCTTAAAACTTGTCACTCTGATCCAGCCAGTGGTTCAGGTAAGGATGCACAGGTTTCTTGACATTACTTTTTAGTGTTTGTGGTTTGAGACTTTCCGTTTCTTAACAGCATATGCTTACTATGGTTGTATGTTCACAAAAAACACCATATCGAACAGGATTGTGGGACATCAAAGTGGAAACTACACGGTTCCGTATTTTCTGTTTTTTTTTTTTCTGTTTCCAGATGGGGCCGAGAGACATTTGTCTCAGGGAAATAAGCTGTCTCACAAACTTGTTTTATATCATTGATTAATGACAGCTTGTTTCCAAGACCGTTGTGTGTGATGATTCCTCACATGTGTGTGATGAATCTCACATCCTCCTCGTGGTGGCCTCGGTAACTGGCTGGTATCTTTGGCAAAAAAAGTGAAACTGGTTGAAATAACCATTATCATACCATCAAAATTATGATGTATCCCAGCCAGGCTGAAAACAACGGATCTAGAGGAATCAACCTCGAAAAAAAAAAAAATCACTTAGTGTATTACTAGTGTACACATTGATACTTATCAGTTTTGCGCATTCTTGGCAGTCAGTAATGAATGTATGGCAGACAGTTGTGGCATACAGTCCTAAATTATTGAACCAGAATGCTGTAAGTAGTACGTACGCTGTTGTAGCATGTACTCATTTGAGAAAAGTTGCACATGTCTGTTGCTCGTAGTTTCCTTTTATTATTTATCTTGCGCTTATAATATGTACGATCTCAGTTGACATTGCGTTCTGTAACATTCTCCTCAGCTTTGTTCTGTATGTGTAATGTTTTGAATTTGTTGGCATGACTTTCAGGCACGATGGCTGTTCACCGACAGGCATACATGCAAACCAGTTTGTGGTGTGGATGCTGCATGTTGCTTCTACATAAAAACCCCAACAGCGTGGGATTGTAGGCTAATGGATGTCAAAATCATGGCCTCTTTCACACGCTGATGGAGTTCGCCATTCAGCTCGGTGCATCGTGCGACGTCGCCACGGCGCCGTTTATGTAGTTTTTGTGTTCGTAGGTGGTCACTGTTGTGTGGTGGAGGTACGGGGTGTGCGTGTGTGTGTGCGTGTGCGCGTGCGTGCGCGTGTGTGTGCGCGTGCGTGCGTGCGCGTGTGTGTGCGCGTGCGCGCGTGTGTGTGCGCGTGTGTGAGCGCGTGCGCGCGTGTGTGTGCGCGTGCGCGCGTGCGTGTGCGTGTGCGCGTGCGCGTGTGGTTTTCATCTTGCTTTCAGAGCACTTCACAGGGACAGGACCAACACAGCCGTGGGTTGTCAACATGAGCTTTACTTACATACATTTTGTAAGGTAAGGTATAAGTTAACATGTATAAAAATCCAATTCCAAAGACGAGTAAACAGCCCATGCTTCAGTCCGAACAATCTTAAGCGTGAGGAGATAGCGGGCTGTCCCTGACCCTACTGCACACTGTACACCAGACAGCACGTAATTCTTCGGGCTTAACTCTAGATTGTAAATGCATAATTGATTAGAACAAAACGCCAGCACGGCAATAATGCTCTACTTTAAATCTGACTGCCTTAGAAGAACTGAAACATTTTTTATCACTCGATAAAGGCATTTTTTAACGTTGAAGAATTGAAACTTACAACAACAAAAAATTACTATAACATGATCACAACACAAAGTAACATTATCAGTTGTCATGCAAAAGTGAAGAAGTAAAAATTTAACAAACTGTTAAAATCACATAGCATTGCACCTGAATGAAATTTAAAGGGGTGGGGGATAGAGCGGTGTGTGATCACTTTCGTTGTATCTTTCTTCTGATGATTCTGGATGCAGTCAACGGCGTTGTCGCTCACTTCCCGCGTCCGCCGACGTACACAGTCAAAGCCCTCAAACAGATAAGTAAATAACTTGATCTATATCGATCTTTCTTATGGATTGTCCTCTCTTTAATATTGCACGTACTCAAACAATATCAACTCTTCAATATGACTACAACATCGACACCCTCTTGAGAGGGAATCTCTGTCTTCCTTTGAATGACAATTTAAACATTTTTGAAACTGTACAGCACTTTATTGAAGTATCAGGTCGCTTTGACACCTAAATTCCGATTACCATTACCAGTCGCCGGCCCGCTGCCGCCGTCGCAGACACAATCCCACTGCATTCTTCTTTGTACTGTACTTATTGGCCATTCTTTCTATCCTCTTTCTTCCTATCTCTTCTTTACAGATCTGTCTTGTAATGCTGTGTCTGACGCCTCCGCCGCAAATGTTTTCTTGTACTTATGAGCACATTCATAAGTTTTTAACTTGTTGTGCTCGAGTCAAGTTGAGGAAGTTGTGTGGGTGTATTTTCTGTTTGTTCAAGGTGAATAAAAACTGTTTAAACCGATCTATATCGAAGAGAGAAGGCAGAAAAATTGAACGAGGCATAGCAGAGGAACGGTGCATTTTATAAGTACGTGGCTGAAAGATCATTGTAAATAGCTTGCATTGTTGCATCAGATCTTGTCGCACAGTGTACCTAGTTTTAATTTCCACCTGCGTGGTCTGAGAAGGTTTTCTCGTCTTTCCGGGGAATCGGGATAGCCGAGCGGTGGAGCGCTGAACTTTCAATGCTCGAATCCTGGCTGGGGCAAACATTTGTGCTGGCCTTTTTTGTCGTTGCCCGTCTTTGATATCACCCGTATGTGGTGGAAACGGACGTTAACCCTTTCGCTGCCACGCTTACAATATTTAATGAATTACACCTGTAGCCCCGTTCCGGTTGTTCTGTAGGGACAGTAAAGTTTCTCCTCCATGTGACCTGAAGCGATGCTGTCTGTGAGTGACCCATATTGTGTGTGGCATTGAAAGAGTTAAAGAACCACCCACAATCCTTCACACTATATCCGTACTTACCAAGTTTCACAGATGGCCCTCAACTTCTTCCGTCTGCAGTTTCTGACTCGCCACTTCTCGAACCTCCCGTTCAGCACACCGCAATCAGCACTGTCGGACCTGCGTGGCTGATTCCTCCCCCAGTTAGTGTAGAGGGCTGGGTTCTGGTCTTTGGTCCACACGAACCTTCCTTCGTCCTGCAGATCCTCGAGGCCAATCCAAGCGCTGGAAACTGCGGGAAAAGTAAAAGATTTCAAGGCTGAATATGAACTTTTACACTTTCGATCCCTGCTATGGCGCAGAGAAGTGAAGTCGAACATAAACATCAGCATTGCATAGCGTGTTCAAGAGATAACTGTACAGAAAGTAGCACTCTCTGTGTATTAAAAAATATTACAAGTTTTTACCCTGTCTCCTGAATAAGAATATTCAGCTTCAACTGAAAACATTTTTTATCTGTTGTTTCATAAGCATGTTTTGAATCTTGGTTGTAAGATCTGTTTATCATGATGCTGAAGACGCTCATGGTGGTCGCTAGTAACGCGTTGAAACACTCCATGCACACTGGCGCATACAGTAAACAACAGCCTTACCTCCATTTTCAGTCAGGAGCTCGGCGAGAAAGGAGTTTTCCACATTTTCTTCAATCTCAGCCAGATAACCCCGGAGATTCCTACATTCTTTCTGCAAGCAACATAAAAAGTAAACTTGAAGATACAACTGTAGCAGGAGACTTTGCACCTTCGCATAATGCGTTTCGCCGACGTGTTTTATATGTTATCATTATCATCAGATCATCAAATCATCAAAACGTTTGCATATACTTCTTGCTCAGTGATTCAAACACCTTCGTGCGTAGAGATTCTATCGCATGCTCGACCTTAACAAAGCCAGCTAAATAGGCTACCTACAACCCACATGACTGACTGAGTCAGAAGGACCGATCGAACCAGTAAAGAATTACCCTCCACCACGAAACGAGTCGTAACACGAACAAATAGCACAAAAAGACTCATTTCGTGGCGGAGGGTTACAATTTATATAAAATAAACAAGAGCAACAGCGACAAAACATCCTAAAATGAAAACGTGGACCAAAAACAAAACAAAACAAACAAACCAAAAAAAACAAAACAACAACAAACAAACAAATAAACAAAAAGACGGGAAAATACAAAACCAACTAACCTTAGCCTGATGCCAGTTGCGTGGTGTCTGAAGAACCCGGTAACATTTATCGAAATACAAGGTCCAGCCAGAGCGACATCTGCCGGTCACAATACCGCCGGAAGCCGTTGGTTTGGGCCAAATCACGTTACCTGTACACAGATCATCAACAGAACATATCACTTAATGTTTTTTTGTTATTTTATTTTTTATTTTTTTTTTGGGGGGGGGGTTCTTTCGGGGGTGGGGGTGGAGGTGGGGCTGGGAGAGAGAGGTGGGGGGAGCGGTGGTGGTGGTGGGGGGGGGGGGGGCAGGATTCGATCGCAGTGACCTCCTTTCCACACAGAGCGGTTTGCTGGGCGATCTAGTTCCTGGCCAGAGGCCGACGTATATTTGCGTGCACACATACACATAACTGCCGGATTTGCGTGGGCTGTCTTTATTGTTGTTGTTGTTGTTGTAAAATTTGGACAACGAAACAATAAACTGGACGTAGCAATACAAACAACCTCGAAACTTATTTGAACGGAATGGCATTGGATAAAGTTAATACACGCCAGATTTCATTTACGTTTCACAGATACGACGATAGGTGTGCAAAGAATTCTGATCCACAACTTGGGAACACTTTCTAGAAGCGAGTAATCGTCTGAATTACCTGTTGTGAACGCGGTTGGCCTTGGTTTTCTAGTTGGCACCGCTGAAAAACAAACACACAATCCATTGAAGATTTGCACCGAAATAATTTTGGTTTCATAACAGCCAGCCAGTACAATTGCAGTGGGAAAGAAGATAGAAAACGTGTTAGCCATCTCTCTCTCTCTGTCTCTCTCTCTCTCTCTCACACACACACACACACACACACACACACACACACACACACACACACACACACACACACACACACAGCCCTAACTCGTGCACCAAGCCAATGATAAATCTTGGCTTGGCGTCCATGCTTCTACAGAACCGGTAGGAACAGGGAAATTTGTGGCTGCTCAAAATGTTGTCCTTTGTACAACAAATGAGCAGTCTAAAGTGGTCCAGAATAACGTACAGTTTACGGCAAGCATACTCTGACAGCAAAGCTAACTGTGAATAAATCGCAGCTAGGGCGTTTGTTCCACTTGAGAGGCTAGCCGACGATTTTTCCGCGCCATGTTTGATTGCGTCATGGAAACGTGACACATCACGTGGTGTCTAGAAATAGTGCCAGACAACAGAAGCAGACGACACAATCTACGCTATCAGGCCAAAGTCAATGTATCTGCTACGATACGAGACATACTACCAGGTCTACCAGGTCGCCAGCCGAGAACTTCTTACGCGCGGCCGGTACACCTTCTGTAGTCATAATAGAAATCTAGATGTAAAATCATAGTTTGGACCGACACACTGATATAAAAAAAAAAAAAAAAAATCCTTCATGCATCACACTGACACAGTCAAATCATGAAATGTCGATAATGCTTAGTCACAATCACAGGTGCCATGACTTTTGATTAATTAAAAGAGAAAACAAATGAATGCTCTGTTTACATGGATGCACTGTGTGATCAGCGTTTTCGCTATGTGTAGGGCAGACGCGAAAGCTGGCGTTCCAACAAACGTAGCACTGTGTTCACCGTGTCACTGAATACGCTTCGATAGGCTCAGTGCCGACATTAGAGATGCTGTCACTGTGCAGGTGTCTAAATGGTGCAATGACTGACACCATAAAAACAGATCAAAATGATCTGTGAGCATTAAAAGCACAAAGATTGTGCCTAACTGTGGCATCTAGTGACACTTCAGTTTTTAGCTAGTACGACCTCGACCGATTAGCCACGTGACTGGGGTTAACACAGCCCCCCCCCCCATCCCCCAACAAAACAAACAACAAGAGTAGCATCACTAACTCACAAATCTGGAAATTTTGTCACGTAGACCGAATGTGTTAATTCTCCTTTGGGTAGTGCGCTGTGTTTTTTTTTAAAAAGGATTTCACAACTACTACTAGGCGCATACTAGAAACATTTCTTTGTTTGTTCGTTTGTCATCGAACGTATGAAGCCGAGTCCGTACTAAATCTACATCCTTTTCAAACTGAACAGTGTCTGTTACCTGTTGCACCTGCTCCGGGCCTCTGGGTAGATTGTCCGGATGGCGGCCTGTAAGTTGGCTTTCCAAACGGGGGTGGCTCTGTGTTGATTGGCTCATTTGTCCCGTGGGATGGCGGCGACTCCGTGTTACCGGGCTCTGAAAAGGGGGAGGTTTGTTATGAGGTCCTCGTAAAACAGCACCGTTTTTAGTATTTTACGATTAATGACGGTGGGGTAAGTAGATCAGAAGCAAGTTTGAGTGGTTGGGAGGAGGGGGGGGGGGGTGAGTGCATGTTTGTTTCTGTACTTATTTTGGTAGTTTTGTATATATAAGTCATATATTGCTCTAGCAACAACTGGGGGGGGGGGGGGGGGGCTTTGTTTCAAGTATTTGTTTCATTTTGGTACTCTGAAAGTCATATAGAAGAAGCAACTTTGAGAGGGGGGGGGGGGTAACTTTGCTTCATGTCACGGATGCGTAACTTAGGGTAAATCATGTGCCGGTAAGATTTCCGTATGACGGGTTGGTATGATTTCTGTATGCATCGTAACTATGTTCTGTGTGGCACACGTGCCTTGTTTTCTGCACGGGCCACGCATGTATCCCTTAGTGAAGGTTTTACACGGGACATTTGTGTATAATATGCTGACCTGTCCGTTTCCCTTGTTAAAGTCGATAAAGGTAACCCGTTTTACACGTGATGCAGGTGTATCCTGTGCGATACTCACCCTATTCGCCCTAACAGTATAAAAACCATTACTATTCACTTGCTATTGGCATTTGGCCCGGTAGTACCGACACGTCCGTTCAAGAGTCTGGCACTTCTTCTCGTCCGCTGTCTTTACGGTCTACCGCTCGTAACCCCTCGCATCTTGCATATGGAGGTAAATGGTTCACATCTGTTATTTCCCGTATAATGTTTCAGGTCAGCTATTTTCTCTTGTGTAGATATTACCAACAGTCAGGAAGTTAGTATGAAACTTGACTATTGTGGCCGAAGTGTTATGTCGGCTAAGTTTGGTTGTCAGCCGTTTTACCAGTGAGTTTAACACTGACCTGTCTGTATATTCTGCTGACGTCCGATGTGACAGCTGTAGGCTTCTACCTTTAGCGTTTAGTATGTGCAGTTTCCTTTAGCGTTCGTAACATAGGAGCGTTCGCTGGTTTGTGCCATGGGTTAATATACTGCAGGGCGAAAGTTAAGGGCCGGCCTCAGAAATCTGCATATTTTACGTATTTATTTTTTATGCCAATACAAAATGATGAAAAAAATGTCAAGCTTGGGTTTTTTGCAACCTTACACACCGGTCCACGTGCCTGACCCTGTTTTGCAAGCATTGCTGTTCAGCAACATTGTTTTGAGAGGCAGTGAAAATGACGAGATTTTCACTGTGCCTTTCGTCAGCTTTATCTGGGGCAGCAGTATTGCTGCAGATTTCTGGTTTGTTGCACGTGGAGGCCATGGCTATACTGAACACTGCTCACCAAAAGTTGCACTCGAATGGGTATTTAGGGGCGGACACTGGGGCTCTCAATAACCTTGCCTCCAAGAACGAAATTCTCAACACTGGATCGCGGAAGGGCGCTGGGATGGCTCCAGGGCGGCGTTTCCGGCCGTGAAGTCTACAGACGGCTAAGAGTGAGTCACCCTGTCATTCAACGGCTCCAGGCCCGCTTCCAGACCACTGGAAGTGCTGATGAGCGTCCTCGGTCTGGACGTCCGAGATGCACCAATCGACGCGATGATCGGTACCTCCAGCTCCGCACCATCCGCAACCGCACCATCACCTGCAGGGCGTTGATCGGCAACCTCAGAGCCGCTGCTAACGTCACTGTAAGCCGCAGGACTGTGAGCCGCCGTTTGCATGCTGTGAACCTGCACTCAAGGAAAGCTGTCATCCGTCTGCCCCTTACGCCACGTCATCGCCGTGCCCGAATGAAGTTCTGCCGCAACCAGCAGCGTTGGAATCGACATCAGTGGGGCATGGTACTCTTCACAGACGAATCTCGCTTCACTCTGTCGCACTGTGATGGCCGCAAACGTATCTGGAGACGACCAGGCGAGAGATTCATAGACGCCTGCGTCCAGGAGCACGATCGCTACGGCGGGGTATCAGCCATGGTCTGGGCTGGCTTCCACTGACGAGAGAGGGAGAACCCCCCTATACCAAATTAGGGGCAACCTAACCGGAATAATCTACAGAGATGAAATCCTGATGCCTCGAATCATCCCTACCCTGCGTGCCATGGGTCCAGGAGCAACTCTACAAGAGGACAACGCGACGCCTCACCGCGCCAGGGTGGTCAGGGATGAGATGCAGCATCAGCAGGTTGTGCGATTGGATTGGCCTGCCCGATCTCCCGATCTGGCGCCCATAAAACATCTGTGGGACATTCTTGAGCGCCGGGTCATGGACAATCACCCGCAACCTGTTGATGGTGCCCAACTCTTCCGGTTCCTGCAGCAGGAGTGGATGGCAATCCCTCAACAGGTGCTCCAGAACCACGTCCATTCCATGCGATCAAGAACTGGCGAATGCCTTGCTGCCCGGGGTGGTCACACCAGTTATTGAACTTTGATAAGCCGAACGACGTTCCTTGCAACTTTTGAAATGGGGGGTTGGGTACTTTGGACGCTTGCTGCGCGAATGGAATTCCGTTGTTATTGATTTTGTTTACATGATTTGAAAGCTAAGATGTTGTATTAAAAGATTCTTTGAGATGAAGGTGTTGTGTTGAGTTGTTTGTTTTTGAGAGGCAATTCTTCTTCCGGCCCTTAACTTTCGCCCCTCAGTGTATTATCCCATAGATAGGCAGTATGTGCTAGTTGAGCCCAAGGACTTACAATAGTGTATTGTTGCACAGGGGTTCTAGCCCGAGTGGCTGTTTTCGGAAGCCAGAAGCTGCCCTGTGGTCCCTTATCCCGTGGAGGATTTCTTGGCCCTGCGACGACTGAAGGGGAGGGAGCCTGACTGCCCGTATCTGGGATTCAGCGTGGGTGCTGGTCCACTAGAGCATCAGCGGTTGTGATGCTCTTGTAGAGCTGCCGAGCCAGCTCTATTTTCCGCCGCCTGTGGTGTTGTCTGCGGCTTGTGAACTGCACATCTGCACGTCTGCGCGCTTGACCACCGTTGGAGGTACCATCTCGTGCACGTTAAAACGTTCTAGGACTGAGCACTCTTAGATATAATTATTTATATCATTTGTATTTTAGGCATAGTATTTATTGCCTTGATTTCACTGTTTATTCTTGATGTCATTGGTATTGTAGCTGTACTGTTGACGCGTTATGCGATGACTGTTCGTCTTGACAATAATATTGTGGTGGTGTGAATCCCCGCACGTCTCGGTATCAGTTACTGTCGTGCGACTGCGTGTGAGTGAGAGTAAAGAAAGAGGACGCACCTCTTACACCTATACATTGCAGCACACACGGTCGTGACACTTCAGTTGTTTGTTTCATTTTGGTACTCTTGAAGTCGTATACAGCTCTAGCTTCCCAACTGAGACAGACAAGGACCAGGAAAGGCAAATGCGCGGATCTTGGTTCAGGTCCCATGTCCCTGGTGTGAAAATAAGCATGTTTTTGTTTTTTGGCCCTCTGTGTTATACGCTCCAAAGAGTGTATGTTCATGAACATGATGTTGTGTTGTTACTTACTGGCTGGACAGGTGCCGCACACCTCACAGTAGCTTTCGCACACTTTGTTTGCAGCCCTGCACACACACACACACACACACACACACACACACACACACACACACACACACACACACACACACACACACACATCAGTCAATCAGTCAATCAATCAATGTGAAACAAGATCACGACACCCAACACATCAGTCCAGTAATACACTCCAATGCAAACAGTGAAACTCCCTACAAATACAACAACAAGACTAACACGCACAAATCGAAACGCATGGTACATCAACATGCCAAATATGATGGGCAAAGTACATACGAACACTGCGACGCAAACCTGGCATCACTCAGCACAAATAGGAACTTACACTTCACACGCTGGAGAGCACATTGAGCCAGCCACGACCCCACCAAGTCCGTTCATGGCGACAGCAACGATCACGGTACATCCGGCTTCACACACCTTCTTCCCGGCCTCATGCTTCGGGGACACCGTCGGACCGGACTCACTCGCTACACACACACACACACACACACACACACACACACACAGAATTTTTTAAACAAGATGGCCACTGACCAGCCCAATATGTTGTTTCCATTTAATCACCTGCTGTCGTCACAGTCGTTCTTTTGTAATGCCATGTATTCGGGAGGACACACACACACACACACACACACACACACACACACACACACACACACACACACACACACTACACTCTCTCTCTCTCTCTCTCTCTCTGAATGGAAACAACTGACCGGACTTGTCAGACCAATCTTGGTTTTGGAAGAGAGACGTCAAGTTGTTTTCTTCGAAAAAATCTATGACGTTTTCCTCATTGGGATGACGCATAATACATTTGACGTAATAACTTTGACTCGGATACAATTCTTGCAATGAAACAGCCCCATGAAAATTGAAGTGTTGCTGCTGCGCAGTGTAAAGATCGAATTTATACGGCTCAATGTGTTTAACAGACAAGTCTGCGCGGCGAACGTTTTTCGCTATGTGTTATGTCTGCTGCGCGCGCGCGCACACAGACACACACAGACATACGCGCGCACGCACGCACGCACGCACGCACGCACGCAGACTTGCGCGAGCCGCGTTTGTGCATGTGCTCCATTGAGACCTACGTGGTGTTCTCTCACTCTACTATGCTATTGAGTGAGAGTCAGTGGGAAAAACAAAGCTCACTACATCAATGAAACTCCCGCTTTCCCCGT